>CAUYSK010017353.1:0-116164 GCA_963575035.1 Avahi laniger
AGTGGATTATTAAAATTTGGTATATGTATACAATGGAATATTACTCAATCATAAGAAACGACAGTGACCTAGAACCTCTTATACTTTCCTGAATTAAACTTAAGCCCATTATTCAAAATGAGGCACCACAAGATCGGAAAACGGGCTCCACTCATACTCGCCATCAAATTGGTACTAACTGACCAACACTAGGGTGATCATATGGCAGTAATACTCTCCAGGGATTAGGGGGATGAGCAGGTAAACCCGAAACTAAAGGATACGGGGAGCATTGTAGAGGAGAAGGGCATGACTTTAACCCTCGCTTGGGTGAGGTAAAAACATAAAGTGTACCCATAATGTTTGTACCCTGAAATAAATAAATAAATCAAACGAGAAAAATAAATATTTTAATAGTCTCTACTGCAAGATCATATGTGCAAGCAGGTTGGGGCGAGAATTGAAAGCCACACCCAAGGGACTTTAAGATTCTCAACTTAGGAAGTAGCGTGGTGGTGAAAAAAGGGTGAGGTCTGGGGTTAGTTAGGCGTGAGTTAAAGATTGAGAAGTGCTGAACTATGTGACATACTAGGAATATTGTGTTGTATTGTGTTTGTCTCACCACAAGACTAGAAAGTAAATATAATTTATCCGTAGTTAACAAGAGAAAAACACAGCTTAGGGAAATTAAGTAATGGATCTATGCTTCTTGACCACGGCCCCCACTTTGAGCAGCAAGATCCTGCAGGCACTTATTGAGTATCAATGTCTATCATTTTCTTTCAACTTTGACTCCCCCCCAGTACCTGGTTTCAGAAAGTGCTCCATATATGGTTTATGATCACAAAATAGTCAACGGATTCCACTTTTGTAATACACATGGATATGGGTGATCTATCATAAATCGATCAGGAGGGCAGAGTGTAAATGACACTTCTCAAACCTCCATCTCATTGAACAACCTCAATTTTGTTAACCAGGATGTGAAATACCTTATTTCTATCCCTGGAAACATTCACGGCCCCATCCTGAGGATCTGGTGCAGGTTAAGGAGCATCAGGAATTCTGTTCTCTGTCTCTTTAAGAAGAACCCAGATGAAGACTTAAGCTCGGAAAGTTTGAACAAGTTTTTTTGTCCTCTCCACATTTGTTGTTTACAGTTGCCTCATAGACCATGTTGATGGGGGAAAATAAGAAACTAAAAATAAACAAGGTCTTTCGTTCACAGGGGTAATGCAGTTACATAAGTCAAAGTGGCAGGTCATACAAAGCCTTCTGTGATTCCTTAGGGTTTCTGTCTCATTTCACTGGCTAGCAAACAGCACAACAGCAGGATATATATTTTTCAATTAGGTTGTCAATATTTTGACCAAACAACCTATTTATAACATTCAGGATTACTGTTCTGTTCCTGAGAACCACTAGAAGCTGCTGTGTGCTGAAAGTCGGCTGGGAGATTTGAAACAGCATGATTAAGTAGAGTGTGCTAACTTGTTTCCCATATTTCATCTGCCTGTCAGTCAAGGAAGTGTAACACACTCATCACTGTGCCTGATTATTGTGAGCAAACACCCACCTTTGAATAGCGTACCCACTAATACTGATAATAATGTTAATAATAAGATAAACATTAAAGACTCTGAGTCTATTTGAAGGTGATATTTGTGAACAGAGCATCAGAATCAGAGTTCTACAAAAACAGTGGATGAGATACTTTAATGCAAAATAGCAATTTATTTTATTCTAGAGTGGACAAAGACTTGGCTTATCGACTGCTTTTTTCCCTCTGCAAATAGTATTTAGCCTCTTATGACCATAGGTTTCCTAATGCTGTTAGAAAAATAATGTGGATCTGGGAATCCTGCAAATTTAGCTTCACATATATGTGTTTTTTGTTTTGTTTTGCTTTATTTTGTTTTTTTTTTTTTTGCTATCTCTGTGACCATGTGCAGGTCCCTTAACTCTTGAGCCTCATTTTTCTTATCTTCAAAATTAACGTGTTGATATTTAATATAGGTTATTGGAGAGAATCAAGTGAGTAAATAGAAGTGAATGTACATTTTGAACCAGAAAGCACTATACAAATGTTAGTTATTAGTATGATAGATGTTGCAGGCCAATATTTCATGTGACAGTCACAGAGAGAGAGGTATATGTGTATTTATGTGTGTGTGTGTATAGATATATGTATATATCTGTTAAATGAATTACCATTGCCTAACAAATTAATACCTTTAATGGGCTTAAGCCACTGGGCAGTAATTGAATACTGAATAAGGATATAAGGAGATAAAGAAAGGGAGAAACAAAATCATTGTTTTATAGACATATAATGAAAGAAAACATTTTCATTTATAATAGAATTCTTTTTCTTTATTAAAAATCAATAAAGAGCTATCCATAGCCTTTTAATATCTCTGTTACTTTAGGCTTTCATGAGATCCCAGTGGGGACAATTATATCTAAAAGCATAATTATCCAGTGTAATGCAATTGCCTTTGTTCTAACTGACCTCTGCTTATATCAAATCTCCATCTGAGGAAGTGAGAGATTCAGTGTCAATAATCCATTGACCCAAATCATAGGCAGACTTTTGGGAAACATACATATCAGGGAGAAGAGAAGTTTAAGAAGAGTCCCAAGAAACCTCATTTGATTGTGTAACATAAATCATTAGAGATGCAAAATGGAAATATTTGCATACTTTGGCTCTTTAAAATATAAATATAACACCTTGGGAAAAATTTGCTCAGAAGCAATATTTGAAATGTCAGAGTGACACAAAATAATATGAGGTCAAAAGAAACTCGATACAGACATTTCCTTCTTTCTTTACTTATTGTTTTTTGTTTTATTTTATTTTTTTAATTTATAAAGGTAAGAGGTTTATTTGATCCATGGTTCTTCAGACTGTACAGGAATTATCACACCAGCATCTGCTTCTCGTGAGAGCTTCAGGGAGCTTCTAATTAGAAGCTAATAGACTGTTCTAATAGATTATCATTGTATTTAATTCTTTTTTTTTTTTTCTGTCACCCAGCTAGCTCAGTCGGTAGAGCATGAGACTCTTACTGTTTTTTTAAAAAAATTATGGTACATCTGGCACTCTTATAGGAGGCCACTGCCCCGCCTCCCACTGTCTAGCGTTTTACTCCATCTTAAATACAACTTCTTTGCCCCCAAAACACAGATCACACTCAAACTGTCTAAACATCTGCTAGTGTCATTGGAACATCACTGATTACATTCCTAGGGTCCACCCGCCCCTCCAACTCAACTTTCCTGTTACTTCAATGCCTCTTCTTTACCTTGCAGTCTTGATGGCGTATCCCACTTGTGCATTAGTTTTCAGTCATAGAAACCAACTCTGACAAACCTCTACGAGTAGAAGACATGGATTGGAAAGGTAGGACATCTGAAAAAATACACTGGCTAGCCAAAGGCATCTTAGTCCGGGAGTGTCTGTGGTTCTCAGTGCCACCAAAGGGTTATTTCTACCTGCTTTCTTTAACTATGTGTCTCCATCCAAATCTATATTCCTAGGAAAAATATGTACTTAGATTAATTGTTATTACACGATAATATATAGTCACATTGACTAGGCAAAGAGGTGGTACTGCCCATCTACACAATAAGGTATATCAGGCACGTGAAGCTGAACACTACACATTGTCCAGTACAACTTATTCACCTGGTCCTATTTACTGATGGCACTTCATCTAGGCATACCTTCTAGGGTATACCTACATTCATACTTCAGCAATTCCACTAATATTTAAGTATTTACTATATGCTAGTCATTATTAACCCTTGAACTCCTAGTGCTTAGAAGAAGATAGCCAAACTTTGTGCTCTCATGGAGTATGTTCCAGTGAAATGAAATATCACTATCAAAAATCACCTTATTTGCTTAGTTTATGAAACGTGTGTGATATGAATAAGATCAAATGAGCAAAACGTAGAGAGTGATGACTTTATAAATGTCAGTGAAGAACCTCTGGAGAGGTAAGATAAGTTCTGGATAAAAGGCACTCAATAAAGGGGACTATCCTGGAAAAAAAACATTTCAAGGCTAACAGCAGGGTCAAATGTTCTGAGACGAGAATGGGCTTGATCTGTTCGAGGAATCAACATGGCTGGAGCATTGTGAAACTGAGGCAACAATGTAGGATATGAAAATTGAAGAGGACAGGAGATGATCTATGTTAAGCCAGGTTGTGAAGATTGCATGTATGACAAGTGCAAATAGAAGTCACTAGAGGCTTTTAAGGGGGTGGCACAATCTGCTTTATACATTTAAAAATTCACTCTGGATACTCCATAGAATAGAGATTGTTGAAGAGTTGGGGTAGAAACAAAGATCTGATGAGAGATGATGATGATGGGAAGGAGATGAGATGTGGTTAGATGTAACACCTCTTTTAGAAGTATCATATTCTATGCTAAATGTGGGAGATACAGCTACAAACAAATTAGACATAGCCCTTGCCGTTAGAGCATTTTCAGTTATGTGAGTAAGATGGAAACTGAATAATGAACCGTGAGTGCAGGGAGAGTCTTCAGAGAGTCTTCATTGGTAGGTGTTCAGAAAGGTTTGGGGTGCATGTCAGGAACAGTGACAGGTGGAGCAAGGCATATGAAGATGCCTTATTTATGTATTGCAATTATGGATTAAAAATAAAAACCTACCTATTCCTCATCCTTTCACGATGGCCTATGTCAGCCCTCTGGTGGCTCTGGTTCATAACCATCATGTATATGTGTTAATAATTGTATGTATTTCCCTTTCACGGAATACTTTATTGAAAAGAAAAATCAGAACAAAATGTACCGTTTTGTGAAAAATAGCATAATTAATTGATTAAATGTAGGATAAAATACTGCCAAGTTGTATTAATGTTTCTGTAAAAATGTTGGCTCATTTGAAAATCATCATTTGAAATACCCACCAAACCTATGATCAATATGAGAGAAGAGGGCGTAGATTATGTGGGGAGAATAGCGGCATGCCGGCAGCATAACATAAGTAGATGATTAAAAGCATAATTCCTAATGTTAATCGAAACTGGGCTGAGATCCTAGATTTGTGACTTCCAGCTTCGGGACCCTTAGGCAAGTTATTTAATCTTTCTGAATTTGTTTTCTTGCTTGTGAAATTAAAAATGGTGCCTGCATTATGAAATTGTAATGAAGACTAAATTTGACAATTGGTAGTGAGTGGACATAGAAGTGCTCAATATATTTTTGCTGTTGTAGTCATTACCGTTATGTAAGTGACAGACACTGATGACTATGAAGCAGCAGAGGGGAATGGTGGAGAACATGAATCCCAGAGCGAATTGCCTGAGTTGACGATTGGTTCCACCATTTCTATCATGGACCTTTTCTCCATCTTACTGCAAAGCAAAGCATCTTACTGCAAAGCAACAACTTTTGGACAGCAACTCTTATTCACTGAACTCCCTTTTCTTTTCCAGATTCCAAATTCTTCATGTCCCCTGCTTTTCACAACGTATCAGTGTAATAATGCTTGTTGGCTGTTTTGCTTTTCCCCCCAGTTTCCGATGTCTTTCTGTATGTTTAGTGCTTACCACAATATCTAGAACATAGTCAATGTTTTTGTCGAATGACTGGAATAACAAATAAATGAATTTCAAATATATACGAGCAGGAAACCTCCACTGTAATGTGTGATCTGCGCTTCTCCAACAACATGGGTCAGCAATGTCTTCATTCCTTCCTTCTCCCTCCATCCCCATCTTATGCCTCTGTTATGCATTGGCTTGAAAAAAAAGAAGGGCTGAATTTGCATGGTATTGTAAAAAGACCTTTTGCCCAAATTTCAATAAAACTTTTTGCAAATCACCATCTTCAGTCTTGGCTAAGTCAGCTTTATTTTTCTGTATGTTTGGCCCTTGGCACCTCTGCACTTCAGTGGCAATCCCGTTTCCTTGGGGCTTAACACATTTTTAGAATGTTCAAATAAGGCAGGAGGAATTACGTTTTTCTATGAACTTGAGATTTGAAGTTGATGTTTCAGCAAAGCATAGAAGTTCAGATCCTGCCCACGCTAAGAGCAGTTCTGTTGTCCAGAGCATTACAATGCCTTTTAGCAGTGTGTTCTGTTTTCTATGATTTATGGGACCTTTATTATTCTCTTTGCTTCCATTCCTCCCCAGAGCCACTTCTCTACTCTTCTCTTGGATGGTATAAATAAGTAAATTTGAAATTTGTTCCTACATGAAAATATAAAAACAAAGCAAAATGGCATAGCAGAGTCTGTGAAGCCCATTTAATCTAATCCTCACATTTTATAGGGCAGGAAATTGAGATTCTGAGGGGAAATTGGCTTGTGCAAGACCAAATGGGAAGTAGAAGCAGTAGTCATTGAAATCCAAGGGCTGACCAAGCAAATTAGGCCCCTTTAGGCTGCATGAACAGATAATCGTCAGAAATCACACCACCTTTTGGCTTTGCTTTGCTTAAAGCTGAATAAATAGATAAATCTCTCAATTAAAATAAATATGTAAATATTAATTAAACTCTCACTAAATATTTACATGCTACCTTCAGAAGAAAATACCACTGAAGCACATAAGCTTTGTCACAAACATATGTTTCCTATCTGCCACTGTTTAGAATGCTCAATTATTTTTTAAAAATATTGTTTTTCAAAAGAAATGTTCATTTACTTTTTCGCTTCTCCCTCTCCCCCAGCCAAAAAAAAGGAAATGCAAAGTCCAAACATAAAAATGATAATAATTATAATTTTTCTATATTCTTTGAAATTGTTACATGTACATGTGTGCACACATTTACACATGTGTGTGTATATTGAATTTTAAGCAAAACTTTACCATCTGTCTTAACACAACAAGAATAGCTGTTCATTGAGTACTACCAAAGGTCAGGCACTCTGCTAAATATTTTACAAATCATTTTAATAAATCCTCAGAGAAACCATCTTAGGTATTATTATTATATTTAATTTCAAATTTGAAAATGTTACAAAAAATAAAAATACTGAAAGTCAAATAATCGAAGAAGTACACACAATATCACTTACTTAGTGAGTAACTCAACAGGGACTTGAACCAATTTCCATTTGTTTGTTATTTTTGTGCTTTTAACCCCCAAGCCACAATTTTTTTCCCTCTAAGCATTCCCCTCTCTCTCTCTTTCTCTCTCTCTTCTTCCCACCAAATGCATTATTCCTCACTGGCGTCCACAGCCCCTCCCAGAACAGGCAGACAGAGGTCAGTGGCATTAGACGGTCGCTGTTGTCCTTCAATCTTTGAGGCTTGGAAGATAAGAACATTTGGGCTCATGGTACCACTAATTAAAACCTCTCACCCTTTCCTTACCCCTAACAGCAGGAGATGGAACCTTAAACTTTCAGGATTCTCTGCCCAGAATTCTCCCTTCAAGTTCCAGACCTAAACACCAGTTTTGTTTTGTTTTGTTTTGTTTCATAGAAGAGCCCATACTATTGACTGAGCCTGCATCCTTTGATCAGGTTAAAGACGATGGATGTTCTTATTCTTTCCCAGAGGGCCTAAGATACTTACATTTGAGAGCTGGTACTCCTTACAAACCGTGACAGCTTAGTCATAATCATCAAAACTCTCTCATGCATACAACTGAGATGATAATCTGTATGACACTATATTATTATAAAAGTTGTAAAGCATGTTCACAGAAGCTAATTATTGATTTATTTGAGACAGGGTCTCACTCTGTCATGCAGGCTGGAGTGCAGTGGCAGGATCATAGCTCGCTGCAGCCTTGAATTCTTGGGCCCAAACTATCCTCCTACCTCTGCCTCCCAATTAGCTGGGACTACAGGTGCATGCCACCATGCCTGGCCAATTTTTTAAAAATTTTTTATAGAGGAGGGGATCTCACTTTGCTGCCCAGGCTGGCCTCGAACTCTTGGCCTCAAGCAATCCTCCTGCCTCAGCCTCCGAAGTGCTGGGATTACAAGAAGCGAGCCATCACGCCCAGTTAATGCTGCTAATAATAAAGATGTAAAGTGGGATACATATAAGGGGTTATTTTTATTTTCACTTCTTTTTACAAGTCTCCATGATGCTTTAGTTTATATTTGATTGGGGATAACATAACAAACCATGCTGTTTTGCTCAGAACTGAGGGTGATCTTAGGGTATAGGATATTCAGCACTAAACTGGGAAAGGCCCAGGCAAATTGGGGCAAACGGTCACTTACCTGAAGCTTAATGGCATGACAGCTACATAGCTACCCCAATTCCTATGCTGTTAAACTTTTAATCTAGGTATAGCCAGCTCCTATGGGCACCTGACGACCCTGTGTTTATCTTATCAGAGTGTGTTTAGAAGCAGCAATCAGGATCATTTCCTCCTCACAGTCTGACATGAAACCATCTTACCTGGGCCTTATTTGGGGGAGAATTTCAGTGCAATTCATTTGCTCTGCTGTCGTCAGCACTATTAAAAGTTGCAAAAAATAGTATGGCTCTTCTATCAAAATTTTCAAATGAATCTTTACAGACTCTCTGGGAAATGTTCATTTTTAAACATATAGAATGGTTATTTTTTCCCTTGAGAAAATTTAAGAAAGAAACTTGAGAGGGAATCACAACTAAAATTATCAACTAAATACTGAAGAAGCATTTACATCTTGTTCCCGGTATTGGCAGATATCACTGTACATTGAATTTCTTTGAAGATCAACAAAATGTATGCATTTGGAATTCCCAGGCTAATAAAGACCTTACAGATTAATCTTAGAACCGAATAATAATCATACAATATTTTTTTATAAAGCCCTAATTTTCCATTTTCAAATGATAATTCTCTAAACTTATTCTATTCTGCATCATTAAATTGTCAAGTGACAACTTCTCTTTATTATATTTGAAACACTTTAGAAATTAGTAATTGTATTTCCATTATATTCTTCAGTGACACATCAGATCTCCTTTTCTCTTTTACTTTATTCATTCTTCAGTTTAAAAATATATATATATATATCTAGAATCCATTCCACATCTAAACTATGAAAAAATATATCAGTTTCAGAGAATCCTATAAATGAAGGAAAAATATTTGTTTGGAGACAGATATTATCCAACAAGAAACATGCTTTAAGGTAACAAATCATCAGTTGTCACATAGCATGTGGTTGGAAAGAGAAGGGAAATAAGAGTCCAATGCAAGTTAAAAAAAACAGATGGATATCTTTATCCCAGTACCACACTCTTTTACTGAATATAGCTGTTATGTCCATTGATAGATAAATGGATAAGGAAAATGGCATATAGATGCAATGGAGTATTATGTAGCCTTTAAAAAGAAGAAAATCCTGCCATCTGTGACAATGTGGATGAATCTTGAGGACATCATGTTCAGTGAGAGCACCTTATGTGAGGTATCCAAAATAGTCAAACTCTCAGAAAGTCTTAAAGAATGGAACAATGATTATTGCCAGGGGCTGTGGGGGAGAAGCAAACGGGAATATCAATGGGTATAAAGTTTTAGTTATGTAAGATCAATCAATTCTAGAGAATTGCTCAACAACATTGTGCCTATAAGTAAGAATGCTGTACTGCATATGTAAAGATTTGCAAACAGGGTAGGTCTCATGTAAAGCATTTTTACCACAATAATAATAAAAATAATTTAAAAAGGAACTTTTTTGATGCTGCCAAAAGAAAGAAAGAAAGAAAGAAGAAAGAAAGGAAAGAGGAAAGGAAGGAAAGAGAGAAGAAAGGAAGGAAGGAAAAAGAAGGGAAGAGGAGAGAAGAGAAGAGAAGAGAAAGAAGAAATAAAGAAAAAGGAAGAAAGAAAGAAAAGAAGAAAGGAAGGAAAATAGAGACATTGCAAAGCACAAAAGGGCAGGAAAAGAGAGAAGGGAAAGGGTGTGAAGATGTAATAAATAGGAGATGGGTTGTATATTTCAAAATAACTAAAAGAGAGGATTTTTAACATTTTCACGACAGAGAAATGATGAATATTTGAAGTGATGGATATGGTATTTAGCCTGAGTTGATCATTCTGCAACGTAAACAAGTCTCAAAATATCACACTGAACCCCATTAATACACACAATTATTATTTATCAATTAAAAAGAAGATAAAAATTAAAAAAAGAAAAAGAACAACCGAAAAATAAAAGAAATGGAAGCTGAGGAAGTAGTGCATGAAGGTGACCTTCAGGTACATTGTATCTCCATATTCCCAGCCCCTGATGCCCAAGTAATTTTACATCTTGGTAAAGGCAAGGGTGGATTTAGGAGGCAGATTTCCAGAGGTGAGTCCCAACTCTGCAACTAGATAGACATGAAATCTTGAAGACGTTATTTAATGATTGTGAATTTAGTGTTCTAAACTTGTCTTCATACATTTTCCTTCATAGGACATAAGTGCCAATTCTATCTCAAGAGATTTACCTTGGGGGAAAAAAGATACATGGAAAAAGTCTTAAAAGGGAAAATACAGTTATTCATAGAGACATTATTTCTACTAGAACATGAGATTAAATATATTCCTTCAAAAGTTAATATTAAAATGAATTAAGAATATATCTCAAAATGCTGGATATTAGTGAAATAATCCTATCCTTGCTATTTTGTGAACTGGATAAATGCATACTTATTTTTGAGAATTCCCAGTTTTTCTAAGGTAAAAGAAAACCATATACTCCTACTCTCGTCTCTTTCTACTCATTATTCAAAGCCTACATTTCTTTTGAAATTTGTGAAAAGATTTTGGGCTACTCAAAAAGAAATAAATAAATGAATAATCTAATGCTCAAACATACCCACATGTTTGCACTATAATTTTTGAGAGCACGTAAGCCTTCGTCGATCATTGGAAGCCACTTTTCTGTGTTTTCTGTCTTTATGCCTTTGCTTGGATTCCTCCACATTGCATGTCTTCTCTTCTTTTCCCAAATCATTCTTCTTCAAAACTCAGATGAAATTCCATACTTCTTGAAGTCCTCCCTGTTTTACTCCACTGCTGAACTTCCATTTCCGTAATCTTTCTCTTTTTTCCATTTATCTCATTTCACATTCACTATAGTTATTTGAACACATAACTTGCATTGTTTAAAGCATATAGAAACCAACACATATATTTTCTTTCTCCATGTGATTAACTCTACATTTCGAACAAAAATGAGCCTCAACTACTTGTTGATGAATAATCAAACAAAAAATATGTGACAAACCAAACCCTGAATGTACTCAAGGACATGCCTGTCTGAGATAGATCTAAGCATCGATCTCCTTATGCAAAATTCCAATTTAAAAAATAAGAAACCATGGACAAATTAAGATATTCTGAAACATATCCTTATGTATTTTACTGGAATCTTGTGTTAACTGCTGTAGCATTTTCTTGAGAGCAATTTGGTTATATTTATGAAGCTATAAACAGGAATAAGTTGCATATGTTGACCATGTAATCCTGATTCGCTACTGGAGAACTTTTAGAAACATCCTAATTGCTCAGGATAAGTAGCCTTATAATGAGCATCCTGATCTAAAAATAAAGAGAAAATGCAAGATGTAGGCTGGAGAACTGCGTGGGGCAAGAGCCGCCATGGCGGCCGAGCGGAAGACCAAGTTGTCCAAGAACCTGCTGCTCATGAAGTTCATGTAAAGGGGACTGGACTCAGAAATGAAGAAACAGCTAGAAGAGAAAGAAAAGAAAATCACTGGTGAAGGGAACTGGTACTTGGACTTGCCAGCACTGAAAGAGAAAGAAAATTAGCATTCAGATGAATGCTAAGAACAAAGCAGAAATTGTCGAAGGTAAAACAAAGGAGGTCGATGTGTCAGATGAAGAAACGGCGAGAAGATATAAGACCTTGGAGGGGACAATTGGGAAAAAGTTTGCCAAGAAGAGAGACAGTACCAATTATGAAGAAGATGAAAATGGAGATGTAAAACTGATTAAAGAAAAGAAGATGTTCTTAAAGCCCCAAGATTAAAATGGATGCCTTAAGAAATGGCTCAGGGATGCCTTGTGAAAGTTAGCAGCATATTTTGGAACTCATCCTGATGGTGTCTCTGTAGTTATTAATACTCTAATGTCTATTTGTAAAGAGATGTATAATTTTGGAAACATGCTGTTTTTGAAACAAATGTGCGATGGATGTTATACATCCTTTGCTTAATGGTATTCATTGAGAGTGGATTTTTACCCCTTGATCTTCAAATATGCACATAAGTACAAGGTTGCTTCCTAAAAATTATTTGACCTCAAGTGTTTTTAATGTAGGTCTCCAGTCATTGACCTTGAATTGACTCATATAAATTAATACCAATGTTTAAATTGCCCTTATGTTTATGTTTTACTTTAAATTGTTAATCATGTCAAGCCAAATCATTTATACATTTTGGAATCAAATGTCATAAAAATTTATTACATGTAAATTCCCTAGAATAAACAACACCTTTCCAGCCTGAAGTATTTGCATGCTACCATGTCATTGTCAATTCATGGTATTATGGTTTTTTGTTTAAAGCATTTAATTAATAGAAAAAAAATTTTCTGTAATAAACATCTACTTTCACTTAGAAAAAAAACAAAAATGCAAGATGTAAGATTTCCTTGAAACATTCTTTAGAATAGTTAATTTGTGATAAATTTAACTATATTGAAAATTATATAGCTATGAAAAGTATAATGGAAGTTATAAAGCAAATTAAAATATTATTATGCAGTAACAGAACAAAATTAGAGTTTAACAAATTAGAATTTAAAATTATATACACATTGTTAAAATAGGGATAAGAAAAGGAAGTAGAAAAAGTAAAAACATATATACTTTATAGAAACTGTGAATTTGTGGGAACTATTATTAATTTTTGATTCTCATTATTATATTTTCAGAATTGTATTCAATTTAAAATTTTCAGGATTGTGTGTGTGTGTGTATGGAGGATTGGGGGGAAAGGTGGGGGATCTGGAAACAGACAATTTAGGGCCATATTGTCCATGAATTTTGTTAAGATATGACAAAAATTTGAATCACAACAATGCTCACGGATATAAGGAGAATAATTTTGTCTCTATTGGCCCGTTTATCACTTTTGTTACAATTACTTTTATGTTTTCCCCTGTATTGTATGGCAGTTTTTTTTCACATTTTCTGAACTTTAGCAGAACCTGAAAATTATGTCCAAATGGTGCCCTTAAACTAGGAAGTGACCAATATTGACATAAAGTTTCCTTTAAATAGTCATTATCAATTGATTCCCACGGAGACTTGGCCTTTTTCCAGTATATTTTGTCCAATGCTAGCTGCCTATTTTACTTATGAAGACAGGAAAGGCTTCACTATGCTGCAGCTGTTTTGTGTTCTGAAATATTTGTTTCCCTGTGTCACCTTCTCCATCATAATAAGCATTTTCTGCCGCACTGTCGCTTAGGAAGCTTTATAGTTTCACCCCGTAATGGACAAGAGTGAGTCCCTGCTTGGAGTCTCAAATGAAAATTATGCTTCCTTGCGTGGGGCCATGACATTTCAAGTGTTAGATAATTAAATTACTCCATTTGCAGAAGTAAATCAGCAATCCAGCTATTTACTTATTTGAGACACATAATTTCCATAGGCAAAATTAGAGTAAAATTACCTATTTTTCTTGCATCTAAGAGATCTCATAGTATTTAATTAACAAAAGCCTGTTAAGTACCTTCAGACAAATCTATGGTATTTTATGAAAACCATTACTTATTTTATATATTAATAATACAAGTTGTTCTCATTTTATTGCTTGGAAATTTCAATATGTATCGTTCAATTTAAAGGAAAAAATCACTGCTTCTCATTCTGGGGTAAATCACAAAGATCTGACCGTATGAGAAGCCACTTGATCACAGAATAATTTATTTAATTTGGAGAGCTCTGTGTCACCAAGTTGCTCACATCTGAAACCATTATGTGTTCCCTATCCGTAAGTTTTCAGTCAGCTGCTACAAGACAGGGGCGTTTTCATCTCACTCAGTCTTCAGCCAAAACAGACACTACCTATTTAGGATGTATAAAGGGTTCCTATAACAGCGTTTCTGCAACCTCAGGACTATTAATATTTTAGGCAAAATAATTCTTTGTTGTGTGGGACCATCTTGTGCATTATACGATGGTCAGGCAGCATCCTTAGAGGCCAGTTGCTTTCCTCCACTCCAGTTACAACAGAAAGTGTCTAAAAATTGCTAAATGTTTTCTAGATGGCAAAATGGACTCTCTAGTATACTGAGAACCACTGCACTAGAGTGAATTCCAGTGTGTGTCTTATAACATACATACTTTTCAGCCCATCTCAAAGATACCATCAAAATTGGCTGAAATAAATATACTGCATAGAGATATGGATATCATCACTCATTAGGACATAATAAATAAATAGATCCTTGTTTAAATTTTGCTATTTTAATTTAAGTATTTAGATAATCTTATTGGTCATATGTCCATTGATGGTGATATGATGACTTCAACAAAGAACATGGCTGATGGAAATAAAAACCTTATATAGTGGCATAATCAAAACTGGCAACACTACTGGATTTGAGTCAATATCAATCATACTGAAAGACAAATACTGCAAGTTCTCACTCATATATGGAAATTAAAAAAACTTGATCTCATGGATGTACAAACACACAGCTAGATAGAAGAAATAATTTCCAATGTTTGATAGCAGAATAGAATGACTGTACTTAGCAACAATAATTTGTATATTTCAAAGTAACTGGAAGAGAGGACTTGAAATGATAGCAACACATAGAAATGATAAATATTCAAATACACTGACTTGATCATTATGCCTTCTACATGTAACACTCACTTGTACGCCATAAATATGTAAAATACTACGTATCAATAAAAAACATGCTGAAAGCATAGATAACATTATTCTCAAACAACAGGTAACTGCTTTCAGGACTCTACTACACTACAGAGTGAACACAAATGACAGAGTCCACATCGAATAGTCATCGCTCAATCCCTGTGTATTACACACAGAAAGGCATTCATGCATGTGAGTGTATGTCTGTGTGTTGTTTTTACTGTTTTGTTTTTTGTTTTCTAAAGAATAACATAAGTTTATAAGTATGAGGCTTATAGATTAACAATGGTACAAATGGGGAATTTCACAGTTCTGTAACAGATTATGAAGCATAAATGTTCTATTGCGAGCCTGTTAAAAATGATGCACGGTTTTTAGAGTCTATTTTCTAATTAGTGTAATTAAAACCAAATTTTATACTTGGGTAAGGTGATAGATTGTGTCACCTGCTCTTCATCTTAGTTGAATTTTTAAATTGCACATTCATAAGGTATTCATATTCAGTAAAGTAGGGAGATGTAAGGCATTTGCTAATATGAAATACAGCATATTTTAAATTTTTGTAAAGCAGCACACTGAAAAGAATAAAACTTATCTGATTAAGCTCTAAAATATAATCTTTCATAGTTATTTAAAATTTACCTAGTCCAGATGTCTGCCTATTTTAAGACTTGGCAGTGTTCCCTATTTTACATTCTGTTCTTATTTCAAAAAAAAAAAAATTGGAAGTTATAAATGTTTTTTGTTGTTTGGGTGGATTGCATCATGCTGGAAATCAGGGCTTTCAGTGAATCCATCACTAGAATAGTGGATGTTGTACCTGATAGGCAGATTTTTATCTCTCACATGCCTCCCACTCTCCCTCCTAAGTTTTCACTATCCATTACACCACTTTATGGCCATATAGAGCCCTCATTTAGCCCTCACTTATAAGTGAAAACGTGGTGGTTGTTTTCCATTCCTTTTTTATGGCTATGTAGTACTCCATGGTGTGTGTGTGTGTGTGTGTCACATTTTTTTTATCCACTTTTCAGTTTATGGGCACTTAGACTTATTTCATATCTTTGCAATTATGAATTGTGCTCTGATAAACATTTGAGTGTGGGTGTCTTTTTTATAAAACAACTTTTCTTCCTCTGGGTAGAATACCCAGTAGTGGAATTGGTGGATCAAATGGTAAGTCTACTTTAGTTTTTTGCAGAATCTCCATACTGTTTTCCAGAGCAGTTGTACTAGTTTACATTCCCATCAACAGTGTATAAGCATTCTCTTTTCACCCTATTTGTGCCAATATCTTTTTCTTTTTTGACTTTTTAACAACAGTCATTCTAAAGGGGTAAGGCAGTATCTCGTTGTGGCTTTAATTTGCATTTCCCTAATAATTAGTGATGTTGAGCATTTTGTCATATGTTTTTTGACCATCTATCTTCCTTTGAAAAAAATTCATTCATGTCTTTTGCCTGCTTTTTGATGGGGTTATTTGTTTTATTCTTGCTGATTTGTTTGAGTTCTTTGTATATTTTGGATATTAACCCTTTGTTAGATGTACTGTTTGTGAATACTTTCTTCCATTTGGTAGGATGTCTATTTACTCTGTTGATTATTTACACAGCTGAGCAGAAACTTTTTAGTTTAATTAAGTCCCATTCATTTATTTTTGTTGCTGCTGTGTTTGCTTTTGGGGTCTTGTTCACAAATTCTTTGCCTATGCCAATGTCCAGAAGAGATTTTCTTGTGTTTTCTTCTAGATGTTTTTAAGATTTTAGGTATCACATTTAAGTCTTTAATTTATTTTTGGTTAATTTTTGTATAGGATGAGAGATAGAGCTCCAGTTCCGTTCTTCTGCAGGTGGCTATCCAGTATTCCCAGTGCAATTCATAGAACAGAGAGTCCTTTCCCCAGCATAAGTTTTTTTCTGCTTTGTCAAAAAACAGTTGGACATACCTATCCAGTTTTATTTCTGGGTTCTCTGTTGTTCCATTGGTCTATGTGTCTATCTTTATACCAGTACCATGTTGTTTAATTTAAAGTCAGATAATGTGTTGCTTCCAGGTTTGTTCTTTTTGATTAGGATTGTTTTGGCTATTCAGGCTCTTTTTCTGGTTCCATATTAAGTTTAGGATTAATTTTTCTGGATAGGTGAAAAATGTCATTGGTATTTTGGTGAGAATTGCCTTAAATTTCTAAATCTTTTTGGACAGTGTGAACATTTTAACAATGTTGATTTATCCAATCCATGAGCATGGGATGTTTTCCATTTTTTTGTGTCATCTGTGATTTCTTGCATCAGTGTTTCATAGTCCTCCTTGTGGAGATCCTTCACCTCCTTGCTAAGCAAACTCCTAGGTATTTTATTTTCTTTGTTGCTATTGTAAATGATAATGAGTGATTTGATTCTCAGCATGACTGCTGTTAACATACAGAAATGCCACTGATTTGTGTACACTAATTTTATATTCTTGGACTTTACTGGATTTATTTATGAATTCTAGGAGTCTTTTGGTGGAGTCTTTACTTTTTCTTAGATATAATATCATATCGGCAAACAGGGATAGTTTGAGCTTCCTCTTTTCCAATTTGGTTGCTCTTTATTTCTTTCTCTTGTCCAACTATGCTGGATAGGACTTCTAGTAATATATTGAATAGAAGTAGTGACAGTGGACATCCTTGTCTTGTTCCAGTTCTTAGGGTAAACACTTTCAACTTTTCCCCATTCAGTATGATGTTGGCTGTGGGTTTTTCATATATGGCTTTTATTAGTTGAAGGTATATTCCTTCTATGCCTAGTTTGTGGAGATTTTTATCATGAAGAGTGAGGATTTTATCAAATGTTTTTCCTGCATCTGTTAAGGTGATCATGTGGCTTTTATTTTTAATTCTCCTTATGTGTCGAATCACATTTTATTGATTTGCATGTGTTGAACCATTCTCGTATCCCTGGGGTGAAACTTCATGATCATGGTAAATTATCTTTTTGATGTGCTGTTATATTCAGTTTGCTAGTATTTTGCTGAAGATTTTTGCATCCATGTTCATGAGGAATATTGGTCTGTAGTTTTCTATGTTTGTTTTTCCATTCCTGGCTTTGGTATCAGGGTGATACTGGCTTCACAGAATGAGTCAGGGAGGAGTCCCTCCTTCTCAATGCTATGGAATGTTTCAGTAGGATAGGTGCCAGTTCCTCTTTAAGTTTAGTGGAATTATGCTGTGAATTTGTCATGTCTGGGGCTTTTTTTCTGAGGGGGATTTTCTATTACTGTTTAAATCTTTCTACTTATTATTGGTCTGTTCAAGATTTCTATTTCTTCCTGATTCAAGTTTGGGGGGGTGTGCTTTTCCAAAAATTATCGATTTCCTCTGGATGTTCTAGTTTGTGTGTATAGAGGTTTTCATAGTAATCATGGATGATATTCTGTATTTCTGTGGAATCTTTTATAGTGTCTCCTTTTTTATTTGTGATTGAGCTTATTTGAGTCCTTTCTGTTCTATTTCTGGTTAATCTTGCTAGTGGTCTATCAATTTTGTTTATCTTTTCAAAGAATCAACTTTTTGTTTCATTGATCCTTTGAATTTTTTTCTTTTGCTTTCCATTTCATTTCACTCTGCTTTGACCTTTGTTATTTCTTTATTTCTTTTCTTCTGCTAGCTTTTGGTTTGGTTTATTGTTCATTTTCTAGTTCCTTGAGGTGTAACATTTGGCTGTTAATTTGTGATCATTCTGGTGTGTGTGTGTGTGTGTGTGTGTGTGTGTGTGTGTGTGTTTGATGTAGTCATTAAGGCTATCAACTTCCCTCTTAGTATTGCTTTTGTTGTATTCCAGAGATTTTGGAAGCTTGTGTCATCTTTGTCATTGAATTTGTAAAGTCTTTGATTTCTGTCTTAATTTTATCATTGACACAGGATTATTCAGCAACAGGTTGTTTAATTTCCATCTATTTGCACAGTTTTGAAAGTTCCTCTTGGAATTGTTTACTAGTCTTATTTCACTGTGGCCTGAGAAGATACATGACATGATTTTCATTTTTTTGAATTTGCTGAGACTTGTTTTGTGGCCTAACATATGATATGAACAATTATTCTAACTGGTGTGAGACGATGCCTCATCATCATTTTAATTTGCATTTCTCCATTAATTTATAATGTTGGGATATAATGTAATGCAGTTCTGTATACCTGTCAGCCATTTGTATGTCTTCTTTGGAAAAATGTCTATTCAGGTCTTTTGCCCATTTTTTAAATCAGTTACAAAGACGACACAAACAGATTATGCAGAAAGGGCAGTCTCTTTAATATATGGTGTTGAGAAAGTGGATATCCATATGCAGAAGGATGAAATTAGAACTTTATCTCACACCACATACAAAAATCAACTTCAAATGGACTGAAGACTTAAGCATAAGACCTAAAGCTAGAATACTAATAGAAGAAAACTATTAGGGGAAAAGTGCCATAACATTAGTCTAAATGATTATTTTTTGAATATGGCCCCAAAAGCTCAGGCAACAAAAGTAAAAATAGACAATGAGATTACATCAAACTAAAAAGCTCTGCACAATAAAGAAAACCATCAACAGAATGTAGAGATAGTCTACAAAATGGAATAAAATATTTGCAAGCCATATGTATTTTAAGGGTTATCCAAAATATGCAAGGAACTCCAGCAACTCAATAGCAAGAAAATAAACCTGCCAATTTACATTCAATTGACATCATGTTCAAATATTCCTCTTTTAAAATATTACATATAGAAATGGAAGAAAAAATATGTAGCCCTCTATGCAAACAAAAGCCAGTGTGGTATTTTGTTTTGATGAAAATGAAGGGCAGTGCAAGTAGTTCAGCATAAGTAACCTGAATTGGTTGTCTCTTTCAGTCTTAGTTTTAATTAGCATTACAAAAGAGAAACATTGCATATATTAGGCATAATTTCTAACCTCAGAAGGAAAATGTTACCTTAAATTCCACTGTGAGCACAAGCTGAATTACTGTTTTAGCTCAGGGGAGGATATATTTAGGCTTGTTTGTAAAGTGTAAATTAGAGTAAGTGTTATGGTGTCATAAGTTAGCTGGATTACCTGAAGCAGCTCCTCTCCTTCTGAATAATTAAGAGATCTGATTGAAACATATGATCAATCATGTATAGTAGGTCCATGTATGCAACTGTACACGTGAATGTATTTGTATAGAAATATATGTTTAATAAATTCAAGTTCCAACTTCTAGACACAAAGGCCTCTTGAGTAAATTTGATTTGTCTTTTCTGCTTGTGATTAAAAAAATTAATAATAATAATAAAGATCTCTAACCTTGTGAGCCTAAGGGAAGGGTAATTAGAGCTAATTACTATTATTTTTAAATAGATCTATTCCTACTAATCAGCATTGTTTTCACAGGTATTATTTTCATGGTGAAGGGGAAGGGATTTATGGTGATTTGAGAAGAGAAGTGAAAAAAGGAAGTGGTTTGGTTCTCATTCTAACATCTGGGAAGCATGGGGGTGATGCTGAGGGATGGATGGAGCCACCCTTGCTGAGTGTTGGGATACCTATCCTGTAGAACTGTGGTCCCCAACCCCCGGGCCATTGATGGGTACCTGCGGTCTGCTAGAAACCAGGCCAGGCAGCAGGAGATGAGTGGCAGGGGAGCTAGCAGAGCTTCATCTGTATTTGCAGCCACTCCCCCTCATTCGCATCACCTGTCACATTAGCAGCGGTATTAGATTCTCATAGGAGCCCAAGCCTTACTATAAACTGTGCATGCGAGGGATCTAGGTTGCACGCTCCTTATGACCAGAGGTAGAGCTGAAGTTGTGATGCTAGCGCTGGGGAGTGGCTACAAATGCAGATTATCATTAGCAGAGAGGTTTGACTGCACAATAAATGTAATGCACTTAAATAATCCTGAAACCATCCTCTACCCCACCTCCACCCCCCGACCCTGGTCTGTGGAAAAATTGTCTTCCATGAAACGGGTCCCTGGTGCCACAAAGGTTGGGGACCGCTGCCGTAGAAAATGACATCCTTCAACCAATTTCTCTATGTTCCTCACTGTCATGCTTTCAAGGTGTTTTTTCTAATGTGTTTTTTTAAATCACAGATTAAAAAGCATTTGATGAACATAAGATTTCAAAAATTGTTGAAAAGACATCTCTTGGAGAATGTGCTCAGGGAGATCAGGTCCTCTCCTGATTACATTATTGCTGTCTCAAGATGGGAGCAGAGAACCCTTATGCACTTAGAATCTGTCAGTGTAGATCTGCTCCACCGCAAGTTCCCCGTATTCTGGAACTAGAACTCTGATTTTCCCTGAGGAACAGTATTTCTCCACCCTCAACCCAAGTGGTCTGTATGAAACTGTGCTTCATGTCTGTCTAATCATATCTTTCCACCCTGCTCACTATACTGAATTGGTTCAGAGGTGGGCATGTGTAACTGGTAAGACCAAAGGAATACAATTTTATATCATTATTTGAACTTCTGAACTTCTGGGAAGGTTAAGTCCTCTTTTGCTGAGGTTGATAAGCTGTGAAAATACAGGTAGGCTCTGTTGTGTTGGAGGCCTCATAACTTCCATGTTGAAAGTATTAATATTAATATAACAATAGCTGAAATATGTAGAGATATTGATTCCCATGACATAGTTTGAGCTTTTGGATTCTGCAAGGATAAAAGTCATTTACCCTCTAGTGTTTTTATTATAGACACATTTTCTCTCTCTCTCTCTCTCTTTTCTTTTTTTTCCTAATTTTAGAAGGCTGTAATCAGTCCTTCCCCCACATGCAAATGCAAGGAATTCAACTCAAAATTTCTAAGTGATAGATCTTTCTAAGACTATTCTATTGCATATTTTAGCACTCTTCTTTGTAGACAGAAGAATCTAGCATGCAAGCAGGAAGAGATTTAATACAATTTTGAGTATCATACAAACTCTTTTGGAAGGCTTCAGGCATTGCTATAAGCTGAGTTAACGGGAACAACATCAGATTGAACGTTTCAAGGAGCTGCTGTCATCACTCATAACTGCCTCTGCTGGAAGCTTCTGCCAATACCACAGGCTACAGAACCAAACCACCTATGTTGCAACCCTTACTATGCCTATTTATTAACTTCAAAATAAAGCTCATGCCATCCTGACTGATCTGCAGAGCCTAAATCAGGCATCCACGTCTTAGCTGCAAGGGAAGCTAGAAATTTTAATATTATTATTTTTTTTCTTCACTGGAAGCCACACCTGGGCCTTCAAAATACGCAGAATATATTTTAAAAGATTCTGAGTGAGCATGAGCAATCAATGCCCACTCTGGCTGTAGAGTTCTCAATATAGATAATTCAGAGTTAGCTGAGGGGCACTTTGGTATTTATTATCTCAGTTTCTTTGTGAGAATCGGTATCATTCTGTTGATTAAATTCATGAGAGGTTTGCTGTACTAGAGCCCCAAGCTGACCCACAGCCCGTCATGGGCTGAATATACAATCAAAAAGGTTCTCCAGTCAGAGAGAAAAAGGTCAGATTTGTCTTCCAGAGGCACATATTTAGTACTCTCATTTCTGATACCATGGAACACAGATGAGCTTTTCCTTTTAGGAAAATTAAATGCATAGTAGCAGATGTTGGCATTCATCAGGTACGACAACTGAATGTAATCAATTCTGATAATCAGGGGAAAAAAACAAATATAAAGCACAACTGATTGTATTTTGAGAGGTGTGCCCTATTTTTCAATATAGGAGGCTGTACAAATGTCAAGCTAGATTTTTTAACTTCTCAAGCAATCAATCGTAGCAGAATAGAACTTAGGTATCTGGACACCCAGTCCAGGGACTTTATTCTTACCACTTAGCAGTTGTGTCATGCATTCTGATATTTTGTGTGCCATTAAAAAGGTGATTTTACTCCTCTGGGGGCTTTAGGCTTCTTTTCTGTGGTGATGATGATGATGATGAAGAGGAGGATAATTTATTCAAGAAAAGAAATGCCATATGTTGAACATATTCTCTGTGCCAGGCACTTACCTAGCCACAACATATAAATGTTAGCTCATTTCTACAGCTATTTTTTTCTTTCTCTTAATATAATGTAATCCTAATAATAATCTTAATCAGGCTGGTATTCTCATCCTCGTTTACATGTGCTTATCGAAGGTGATGGTGATGGAGAAGTGATATTGAACCACTGCACCAGTTCAGTATAGATCTCAAGCTGGGTTGAACCAGCTCTGCTCCCACAGCACTAACCCACTTACAGATGGTTTCCCTTGCTCCTCTTCCTGTATACAATAGTTAAGGACGTATTTTGGGATGCATTATGTACCAGTGCTTTATTCGGTCTGTAGATGACTGAGTCCATAGGCTACCCACTCTTCCCAAATCCCAAACTGGGACTATTGTCTCTGTGCTGGGTATCACAATCAAGATGCTGGCTCCTGAAGTCACAGGTCACTGTTGTAAAGAATAGTTTGCTTGCCTGTGTGGGAAAGGCTAAACCATCTACAGAATTTGATTTAACCCAAATTCCTGACCAAACATTGCTGAGATTTTCCTAATTGTCCCTGCACACATGATAAAGCCATATCTCTTCTCTGAGGACTTTTAGTTTTTTCTTCCTTTCTAATCTTCTTTTCTCTCCTTAGCTACCTATTACCACCCTCATTCCCCACCCTTGGTGATTGGAGTAGAAGATAAGTCTTTCATCTATAAAGTTGATAATTCCTCAAATTCCTATTACGCTTCACTCCTTCATTTTGTTTTCCACATTAAAATCACTCTTTATCTTCTTTTTCTAGTCTCAGAGCCACACAGAATAATGGCCCCAATAGGCTAAACTCTGGAAAACCAACGACAGCTGACTCCAAGAGTTTTCTGCTTTCCTTCTTGTCCCATTCCTCCCACGAGCCATAAATAGAGAACTATTCTTGTGCCTCGATGACGGAAAAGGAAAGGAGGAAATGACAAATATTTTCTTTTTTTTCTATATATAATATCTCAAAACTATTTTCCTGACATCCACAGATGAAGAATCTAAGGTTTAAAGGAGGTTAATTAATCTATTTAAGGTCACAAATCAGTAAGTGACAGATCTTAGAATACGACCTGTGATTCCAAAATCTATATTTTTAACCCCATGATTAAATATTCGCTTTTAGCTACCATCTTGTACTGGAAAATAAAATCAATTGAATATACTGGATGCAATGTTCTATTAATAGATATCAAAATCTAACATGTCTCTTGAATGTTAATACGCTTGTTGTATGTGGCTGAAGGACTCATTGGCTGATCTATAATTATGTTACATACTTATATTTCTGCCAATAAATATATATTCTACTTATAATATTTTAGAATTTTTCTAAATATTAAGCATGATAAAAGGTGAAAAGATGTTGTATTAAGCATGTAAAATTTTGGAAAATTTCATATGGACTATTATCCTTGGCTACACAGAGAAGGCTTTTTCTTAACAGCCTCCATGAAATTTTCTTCATCCACCCATTCCAGATATACCTAAGAAAAATAAGAAGGAAGAATTGGTAAAGAGAAACAAGAAGAAGTAACATTTTATGAATATCTATTGTAAATAACATGCCTATAATATATGAATATTCTACAGACAGGGGTGTACCAGAAGTCTGACTGAAAAGAGAAGTGCCCCAAATAGAAAGGAAACAACAATATGGTCTACAAAGAACCATCCCTGGCAATAAAAAAGGCAAAAAAAAAAAAAAGGATAGCACCATGTAGAGAATTATTTGATGCCAAATGTCCTATCGGGAATAGAACAATTTCTTCCTTTTTTCTTTGACAGAAGGCTCTGAAGAATGAGTAGAGGGCTGTGACATAGGTAACATATTTACCACTAGGTTCTAGAAATTCTGGAGAAGGTGCTTTAGCTGAGACTATTGAGCCATAGAACATGCCTAAGCATGTTTGGGGAATTATGGCTACAATGTGACATTTGACAGCCAGGGAAAATTATAATTTTCCTACTAGTTACTATATATCTTTATTTTGCTATACACTATTTTCTGTAATTACGTTTCTTTTTAGTAAATATTCTCTTTATCCCTAGCATTTCCAACAGGGTCAGTTCATTTGTACCACAAAAGTCATGAAGGCAATGCTTGTTTCTTAGAAGTCTGCTTTTACCAAATGCCTTGTCCACTGTTTCCTACTCTCATTTACTTATTCTTCCATTCCTTTGATCTACCCCAAAGCTTTTTAAGGCCGCATCTTCATTGTGTTGCTTCCTATAGCTCACACACTTCCCATTTTACTCAATTCCTCTCATCTCCTTGATTTTACCCTCACCTGTAACTCTTATTTTCAGCAGAGTCCTTGCCAGCCTGGCTAGTCCACTCTCTTAAGGAAACAGTAATTCAAATAACTGAAAATGAGATAAGAGTATAAATTTTTAATTTTTATCTCTCCAGGAGCATGTCAGAGACGATTCTTTTTGCCTAACAAAGTTACAGAAAGTACAACTCTTGTGTATGACATATATGCATGTATAGGAGACACTAGGCCAAGAAACTTAGGTGCATTATCTCATTATTATGTTCAAAAGAACTTATGAGATAGATATAATCTATCAGTTTTTCAACTGAGCAACCTACTCATGATAAAACTTGCAAAATGTAAGCAAATTCTGATTCAGCTTCAATCTTCTACAGTGTTAACACCCTATAACTCAAGATTACGTAGTCTCTAATATTTTAGAATCTAAGGAAGTAGGATACAAAATATGTTCATTTTGGGGAGAAAAGAAAAAAATGTACTTTCTGATTTGTTAGAAGGAAATAGAATGCTAGAAATATATTAATCATACCATTCCTTATATACTGGTGATGCATTTTAAATGTTTAAACTGCATTCCCTCATCATGACTTTCTTAAAGACCTGACCCAAACACATCCTGCCTTAAAAAACTCTCTGCTTAATGTTTTGCCTTCTAAAATCACAGTTTTGAACCCTGTATCAGTGAACACTGGTACATACAACTCTGAATTGTTGTTTATCTTATTACAAGTCCATTACCTGTTAAGCCATGATGAACAGCAGGGATGGAACCAGACATTATTATTGAAATCTAATACCAATCAACTTGGAAACTCACAAAAAGTGAGCAATGTTGCTAATGATAACCAAATTTAAGTGATACTGTTGGTGAATGAATTTCTACCATTTTATTATCTCATTATATTTGATTTTCACCTTCAATCTTTAAAAGCAGAAAAGAGGAAGTCAGCCTCACTGATTATTATTAGTCCTTTCAATTAACATCTATAGCATTTATTCTGCAGATGTATGTCCACTTAAAATAAAAATAACCAAGACAAAAAAAAATTAATATTTACTGAGCACCTACTACATGGCCAGTACTCTCTTAAAGTAGATTATGTTATTGAAATATCACAGCTGCCTTATGAGTTAGGTATTTTAATGATACACATTTTAAGGATATGGAAACTAAAGCAAATAAGAGGTAGAAATAGAATTCAGCGTATACTAGATGAGCACTAAAGGCAAGATGATTATTGAGCCTGTTTCCTTAATCACTAACATATTGTTTCCATTCATGCATAGTTTGAATTTGAACCAATTCTCTACATTTTAAAACAAGTGTATTTTTCCTTATGTGAAAAAAAAATCTTCTTGATAACAATTCTATAAATGGTACGTTCAGTCACCCATTCATCTACCATGTTTCAGGCAGTATTTGAGAGGCTGGTGACATAGCAGTGAATAAATATGAGACAAAAATCTCTGATTTTTTAGAGATTTTAACATTATAGTGTCATAGGTAGAAAACAAACAAGACATACTAAAATATATTAAACTAAACCACAAAACAAAAAGGATTTGCCATTGCATTCAAAGAGAGGTTGTCTTCCTTTACCTTTTCTTCATTTAAAAAGAAGTAAACTTGAAAAAGAAAAGGTAAAAATAATAAGAACTTATGATGACTTTGCTAAAGCTGTGATTCCCACGCTGTTGGCAGGGGCCCATTTTCTGAGGATTTCAGAATCTCAGCTCAAGTTTGCAGTCTGGAATGTGACAAAAACCTGCAAAAAAAAAAGGACCGTTCTCTCCCTCCATGGGCTTTGACAAGTTCACTTCTTACTTCAGAAAGATTGTCTTCTACCTCTGAGCCATAGAATGATTTTTTATAATAGGTTTTTACAAAATTCCACAGGCTAAGTCCCATAGCTTGTGATATATGTTGCATGAACAATCATGCTTCTTCTTGACTGTACTGTGTCTTAAATAAAATTGTGCATTTGTGAGTTTTTAGTAACAAAAATGTTCTTATTTTAACATTGCCTACAATGCCTCATACATTTTATATTAACGCCTCTTATCATTTTCTTTTCTTTACAAATGTGCATAATCCCAGAGTTGTAATCATTAATACCTAAAGATTTTTTTTTTTTTTTTTGAGACAGAGTCTCACTCTCTTGCCTGGGCTAGAGTGCTGTGGCGTCATCCTAGCTCAGAGCAACCTCAAACTCCTGGGCTCAAGCGATCCTACTGCCTCAGCCTTCCAACTATCTGGGACTATAGGCATGCGCCACCATGCCCGGCTAATTTTTTCTATATATTTTTAGTTGTTCAATTGATTTCTTTCTAATTTTAGTAGAGATGGGGTCTCACTCTTGCTCAGACTGGTTTCAAACTCCTGAGCTCAAACAATCCGCCCACCTCGGCTTCTCAGAGAGCTGGGATTACAGGGGTGAGCCACAGCACCCGGCCAATACCTAAAGCTTTTGTAGTGAGTTTGAACTCAAGTGTCCAAATTTCAGCGTGGTGACAAGCCATGTGGTAAGAGAAATACACAAATTGCCATCTTGTTATATTTTTGATGGATTCCCCATCACCAATCAAGGAATAATTTGATTTATTCAATATTTATAGGGCAAAGTTTCAAAATGGTATTTATAGTGGATGAGAGTTATTTGCAAATTAAATAAGAATCTAGTGGATGTTCCAGACATTTTGACAGGAAACATGTTTCTCTCTTCCTTTGTCTGTTGTGCCTGCATTCTGTCACACAAGCCACTGGTTTACCCTCCAGCTCACCCATCATGTTTCCATTCAAAAGGTGAACCACACCAGCGATTTCACTTGGAAGTAGGACCAGATGTGCCAGTTGCTCCTGGGAAAGAATGAATTATCATTTTAAGTACTAGGTAGTGAGAATGTTCAAATATCATCTGTAGTCTCTGATTTGTAGCAAGACTACTTAATGAATGTCATAAATTTATGATGAACGGCAAAACTATAAAGCATATGAAGGAAACAGACTGACAAAAATTGGCAAGCTCAGGAATTTTGTCAGCCTCAGGACATCACTGAAGTGAACAGTTTGATGTTGCCGTTTGTTTTTTTTTTTTTTTTCAATTCTCGCATATTGTATTGGTGTAACTCTGAGAAAGAAGCATTTGAGATTGCCTTTCTGAGTTCACTAGATTGTGACAGTATCCACTCAAGTGATGAACATCTTATCTAGCCAAGAAACTGTCTTGATTTTTTGGTGACTTGAGTACCCAATTCTGCTGAAATTATATTGAGTTCACCACACAATTGATATATTGTTGCATGAACTACCTGCTAAGCACAATACCCAGCAATCCGATGTCGACTGCAAAAATGTACACAAATTTAGAACAAGTTCAATTCATTATTGTTATGTTGCACATACACAGTATCTGGACCTTTCAAATTGTGAATAATAAACTAGATTTTTTTTTCCTTCTAGCCATTTTGGCACCATATGTATATGATCACTGTGTCCATTTTGTTAAAATTATAATT
Organism: Avahi laniger; assembly: GCA_963575035.1. Taxonomy (NCBI): domain Eukaryota; kingdom Metazoa; phylum Chordata; class Mammalia; order Primates; family Indriidae; genus Avahi; species Avahi laniger. Next base: position 28,632 of record CAUYSK010017353.1, read on the forward strand.
GATTATACATTTTCCGATCAATCCATTGAACTAAGGACTTGAAACTAGTATCTTACATTCTCCTATCTTTCTTTTTGAAAGTGAAAAGAGTCCAGGAGGATAGAAGCAAAAGAAATAGTAGGAAAAGCTATGATAGATGCTGTTGTTTGGTAGTCTCATTGTAAAAGGTGAAAGTTTAACTCTGTGCAATGTGTGGTATGTATTATGGCAATCTCTTCATGTATGGATGTGTGTGTGTATCAACAACATAATACGTGACATTCGAGGCTCTCCAATCCATCTCCCTCCTGTCCTCACAGCTAAACTATTTGCATACTACTTGCAGTACAGGTTGAATAATAGGTTTCCTCCCTTTTCTGTCTATAACGGTTCCAGTAATGAGGTTTCTGCTTTAAGCATCCATCTGGAACACAGTCCTACAGTTTCCCACAGCCAGGAAGTATCTGAACTAGAACATAGTCTTCCAACACCAGTTTCAACTGCTTTGCTGTTTGATCATACCACCTTGTGATTTAGAGAAATATAATTCTATTACCTATTTAAAAATATTGAGAAATTACCTTAAAGATTATCTATGCTATGTATAAAGTGCATCAAAATTGTTTAAAAAACAACAACAACAACATATTGAGAAAACAGCGTTTCTCAATTGCTAGAAGAAAAAAAAACACTCATTTGCACACTTTGTTGCCATGTTAAATGTAAAGAATATAAAACGTCATCGAAAGACAATACCAGAATTTGCAAGCTGTTGATTTATATTTCCCTTTCTCTTATGACCTTTTGATCTATGATTTTATTGGTTGCCCTACTTTAAAATAAACTAAAGGAACAGCAGGCAAAATGAGTGATTGAAAATGATAAGCATTTGCCCTCATATTGTTGAAATGAAGACTAAAGTCCACTTGCTATTCTCAGCCGAATGTACAAATGGTAATTCCAGTAATGCTTTCAAATTGGCACTTCTTATTGGCATCATATTGAGGTCAGCTTTTCATTAAGAATATTAAACAAAACTGTAAGTAGTAAAGAAAAATATATGTGGATAATTACCTTGTCATTTATTAGATTACATTTAATTCCATATTTGTTCTGAGCAATGTCAGAACCTGAATAATTAAAAATTACTGACAATACAGAAAATTCTTTTCAATCCAAAGTCTTAATTTTCTCTTCCATCTCATGTTTATTCAGAATTTCCACAAGGTTTCAAAAAATATAATTTAAAATTTCCTCTCTTCTACTGTTTTTCTGCCTCCATTTATGTGTAATATATATATTAGGTACATGGAATGGAGATACAAACAAAGTGCTCAAAATTCTTGATAAAACATAATTCATTTGTTTTTGTAGTTTAATCAAGTCACAGAGAATTAGCTATAACACAATGAGATATATGTATACTTATGAGGAAATACATATAAAACACTAAAACATCCATGGAATATATAATCTCTACTAAATGAAAGCATTTGTGGTGGTACTTTACAGGGGGGTAGGTATGAGAAGGACTCATGCATACTCTAAATGTGGTGATAGTAAGGCAAGGCATGAGCAAACACAGAACAAAAAATTAAAAACCACTTTGAGGAAACGGAGTACTCTGGGGCTATATTAAAGGACATTTAGAGATAAGGTTGTAGATGGAAGTTTCAGGCAGATCATTGGAAGTTTTGAATATCGGCTTGATTAAAAGTTGAATAGATACTGAAGGGTCACAAAGCAGGAAAGACATGTTTTAACCTTTACTCTTAGAAAATCAATTTGTATAGACTCACCTGAAGGGGACTAGAGGCAGAAAAACTGTTAGGAAGCTAGAGCTTCCACCCAAGTGAGAGGCAATGAAAGTCCAAACCAAGGCAATGACAATGAAAATTGAGAGAGACAGACAACTTCAAGAGCCACAGTAGGAGTATAATTGACAGAATATTGAAAATAATGCTCTCTCCTGGGAGAGAAAGAAATTGAAGATGGCTCTTAAGTTTTGAACTTGCATGGCAAAATGATAGTACAGTTAACAAATAGGAAAATAGCTGAATAATTGTTTTAATAGATAGGTAAACTCCAGTAGTAGAGTAGTAACTTCCTGAGTCATTCTGATGAGAAAGATGCGGCTATATCTAAGCCCTATGAGAAAGTGCATCATGATGGATTAGTTATCCACAGGCACAGTATTAAATAATATTTGTATGGATATCAGATATTTACCATACTTTATGTCTTATGAGAAAGTGAGAGAAAGAGAGAGAGAGAGACAGAGACAGAGGAAAGGAATTCAAACTTACTGGTTTATTCGACTTATTTCTAGCTGGTTGAAAGTTCTAAAGATTATTGTCAAGAAATCATTTTTTTCCTATTACATTGTTATTATATCAGAATAGAGTGTGGAAACAAAGATTTTAAAGTCCCGATGTACTCACTGGGACCTAACGAGTTTGGTTATTAGGATCGAACATACAATAGAAGAATCATTCAATTACAAAAGAGTGCACATTATTAAAAGCAAAGGTGTGACTCTAGAGTATCCCATATTGAGTTTACTTCATGAATCACATTTGTATTCTATGGAACAATATTCAGATCTAAACAGAGAGCATAATAATATGAGCTAACACTTACATGTAAAAGACTATGTAACATTTTCAGGCCAATGTATTCTTTTTTTCCAAACTCAGTGAATGCTCACAATAACCCAGATAGCTTAGTAGTGTCATTCACCCCATTTTGTAGGTGAGAAAACTGAGGCAGAAAATTGTTAAATAATATGCCCAAGTTCAAATCATTAGAAAGTGGTAAAGCCAGAATTTGAATGAAAGTACTACGACTTCAAAGTTCACATTCTTAGCCACTACATTATAATGTGGTGCACTATAGATGAAAGAATTCTGTATGGAAAGAAATGCGCATGTTTATGTCATATGGAAAAATCCATAAGTAAGTAACCGAAATGAATGAAAGAGGTTGGGGGCTGACGAGAATGAGATCATGTATATCCTTTCTAAAGGAAACAATACTGGCCAATTGTTGACAGTGTTTATTCATCCTAGTGAGATGCCAGAAATCCAGAATTTTAAGAGTGATTTTTCTATTTTTTTTAATATCAGGGCCAAATAAAAATAGTTCAAGGACAGTGTGGACCAAAAGCAAACAAAAGATAACAACAGGTAGTTGGATAAGTTTTAGCCACAGACTTCTAATTGAGCAAACTTTCCCCTAGGGATGGCATTGCTGACTGACTGGTGTACATACTTATTTCAAACGGTGCCTGTGCAAAACATCCAGGCATGATCAAGACCTCAATGTGTTTCTTTATTAATGACACAATAAAGCAAGATACTGTGGACTTCAGAGCTATATAGTCATCAGAATTAGTTTTGTGACTCTGGAGAATACTCTTCACTCTCTCAATCTTTGATCATTCTTGAATGAATGTTTAAGGGGAAAGGAAGATGTTAGAAAGTAATTTGAGAGTCCTTAGCATCTTTCCAACTTTCTTTTCTTTTTTCTCTTTTTTTAATTTATTTTAATTTCTCAATTTTTATGTTTTTTTTATATTTAGAATGAGATTGCAGAAGTGTTTCAAACTTCTCCAAACCACCCTACTAGTTGTTAGTATAAACCCAGAAGAAGAATAAAAGGGCGTAGAATTTGAAGCCTTTACTTTTTAGCTGAAGAATGGTCAAAATATTCCAAAAATATAATATTTCTTAGATTACAGCTATCTGGAACAGTGGCTGGATTCAGAAGTGGTTGTGCTTAAATGATTTTAGAGTTCTTGAAAACATAGCTCTCGAATCTTGCTTTTGAGAATTGATCAAAGTTTTTGAGCATTTACGATGACCACGTGATGTTAGAAGACACTAAGACCTTTGGATTCTATAATTATACTTCTAGAAAGGGTCTGTATTCAGGAAAAAAAAATGTTTCTTAAGACTTGATAATGCAACCTCGTAAGCAAGAATAAAAAATAAATAGATAAACACATGAGGTCTTTGGATTTTAGAAAACAGTTTCAGTGAATACCTAATTTCATAGAAGGGAATTTCTGGATCCAGTATTTCATTAATGGAAGTCACTTCTCCTTTGTGTGGGGGTGTCTACAACACATACATTTTTCTGAGGTTTCTAAAAACATGTTGTAGAGATTTCTGAAACCTAGCCATATTCATAGGTGAAGTATTAATTTTATTATTATCAAAATTTGGGATATAAGGGGAAATATCATTTAGGGACACAGAAAATTTCATCAGTCAAACCTATTTTAATATTAAAACTAGAAATCCACTGAAGTGGTTCAATTATAATATGTGAGAATATAGCTTCAATAATATTTTATAGCCTTAGGAATAAGAAGTACCAGCAGGCATTATGGGAAACAGCCAGAAAGCTGGTTCGTAGCCTTTCTGCCCTTTCTTGTACATCAGGCATGGTCTATGGCATCACCTGTCTCATATGTGACTCTCTGCCTAATGCAGGGTACTCCTCTCATACAGCTGAGCTGGTTTCTTTAGGTTCATATTCTCTGCCACATCGTCCTGTGCAACAGACATTCTTTGGCCTATTTCAACACCTTTTTAATTTTTTTTTTCTTGTAGATTCTCATCCTGCTTCTTCCAGGATCAATACACACATGTATCATGTAATTTCAAATAAGCATTACTTGTTTCACGTGCATATCTATACACTCTATCTTTAAAAATAAGTTAGAGTTGACAAGACAGACTGACGGGTAAGGATGTAGGGAAAAAGACACTCTTCACAGAAAAATGTATTTGTACAATCTCTTTTGAGGTCAGTTTGGAAATACGTAGTCAAAATAAAAATGCACATACACACTTTTAAGAATTTATACTACAGAGGTCCAAAACTGTTTTCTATTTCTGTACATATTTGTAAGTAAAGGAAAGTTTTCACAATATTATTGATAAAGGCAAAAGACTGAAAATAAGCTAAATGGTCATCCTAGGAGCATGATTAAATAAATTAGAACATGTTAATTCAAAAGAATACATTCTATTTATGAAAAAATGAAGTATACATTATGTGCAAAGTGGGACAAAAATCAAGTTTTCATGAGTGGAATGCGATTATGAAAAACAGTGGTAATATCTAGAAATACTAGGGTTCTATTTTGAGAAATAGTCTTAATTCTCATTGAATACACTTCTGTTCTTTTTTAATCGGCACCTCATAATTATATATATTTATAGGATACAATATGATGTTTTGATATATGTATACAATGTGTTATGATTAAATCAAGATAATTAACATATCCATCATCTCTCTTACCTATTATTTTTTACAATGAGACATTTGAAATTTACTCTTTTAGTTATTTTGAAATATATAACATGTTATCATTGACTATATTCATCTTGATGTTCTATTTTTAATGTTTATTTTGTACAAATTTTACTTTGACCATTACTTCTTAAAATCTAAAGAAATAAACTAGAAAACAATTTTATAAGTGAGGGTGTATTGTGCACTGTGACTATTAAAAGCACAAAGAAAGCTAGTTTGACGTGGAAGTGTTAGGTGTTTAGAAAGGCCCCACGATTAGCAAAATGAATTCCGTTTGCCAACCACAAAACAATTTGTCCTTGTACAAAGGCATCAAGTGCATTCAAACTGACTTTGTATTATACATCTTTTCAGCCACTTCCAGAAGTAGGAGTGATGATTGTTAAATGTGTGAATGTTAAATGAAAGTTTAATATATTTTAATTTGAACAAACATTTATTGAGACACTCCGGGCACACATGGTACGTACTTCTAGTATCAAGAATTTGCCAGTGTTTTATGCAAGTGCAAGATTCTTCTTGAGAGTCTATGAAAGTGCCACTCCTACTGTGACTCAAACTTTAAGTACCTATTGAGGTTTGATCTTTACTCTTTATTCTGCAAAAAATATCAGTTATACTTACTGCACACTAAGTCCATGTTGTGTGTTCAACAAATGCTTCCAGAATGATGTATCTGAAATTTCACAGTAATTATAAATGCTCATGTTCATTTTATTCCCAACTCATTCATTACCGAGGGCTATGACTTAACCATTTCATTAATATATGTTACTTCGGTTTTACCGAAAGCCTTTGAGCCCTTGTATTTGCAAACTAGTGTGATAGATACTATGAGAACATAAAGATAAATAAGATACATTTCACTATCATTTATGTCTTGCATGAGAGGATGTGACAAATCATAAAATAAAATTGTCAAGTGCTATCAAGAGAGTCTATGGGTTACTTGTTGCTTTACTCCCTTAGCACCTGGCATTGTGATATGTTTATTAAATATAAATATTAATTAGTTGAAATCTTCTACAGTTTTTTAGTAAACTTTTAATTTTAGAATAGTTTTAAACTTACAAAAAGTTGTGATGATTGTAAAAAGAATTGCTCATATCCAGTCCTCCTTACTATTGATATCTTATGTCACTGTGGTACATTCATCACAATTAATTGACTAATATTGCTACGTTATTATCAACTAAAGTCCAAAGAAAGGAACAATGCACAATCAACACTGAAATAATAGGAATTATGCTCTGCTTCCTTTAAGGAAAGTATCAATATACATTATCCAGAATGCTTCTGCATAGGAGACTTTTCTCTTCTTCCCCGTTTATTTTTTATTCTATCTTCGGTTATTTACAATATGAACTCGTGAATATTTATTTTATACTTTGGGTTAAAATCCAATACTGCTTTATTTACTTTGTTATTTAAATCATTCTAGCTTTGGCCATTGGAAACTCTTTTAGTTGGTGCCTATGTTCCTTTGACATACTTCCGTCATTGTGAGTGTGTGTGCTTGTGTGTATGTTTTGAACACTTCCTTTCTTTTTGGGACTACAAGATGCTCCAGGCTGATTTTTATATTTTCTGTCCCGGGTCTAGAATTAGCCATTTTTTTCCAAGAAGTTCTGGGTCCTCTTTTTGGAAAATGGCTACTAAATATCTACTAAGATCTATGTACTAAATGTGCTCATTGTTATGGAAGTGTTGCTGTTTTTGGTATCTCTCAGCTCACAGAGCAAAAGGATGCACGTGTATACACTAACCCACACATGCACACAGATTAATGAATATTTGTGTATCTATAGGGAGCTAAACATGAGCTTATACAGTTGTTTCCAACTCTAACCCATCTTGCTTGGATCATTCTAGCCTGCTTCCTTTGCTTGTTTTTAATCTTGCATTTCATAAGTTGGAAACCTGGCTCCCACCATATACCGTTCATTTACTTGATAGTTTAATTCCAGTGTACATGTATAGTGGTTTCAGAAGTGTAAACCCATACCAAATTTAGAAGATAGAAAAAATATTCCTATATCAACTGGAGTACAATTCTTATGTACAGACCTGCATTCCGTTAGTCTGACAGACTCCACTTACTTCCAAAGTCACTTGGGCCAATATCCATTTCTCCACCCTTTCAATGAGGTTGTTCCGTATATTTGTAATACAGTTTGTTTCCTTTGTCATATTCTGCATTCCATTCTGAGATTCCCCCAACTTCCAAACAATTTCTGTTTTAATTTCCATATATTGGGGTGTACTTTTTGCCATAAATTTATATGGACTTCTATAAATATAGTGTCATGTTATCACTATTATAGAATCATCCAGAAGTTTCACCACCCTAAAAAATCCCTTGGCAACCATTGATCAATTGGCTGTCTTTATTGTTTTGTCTTTTTCAGAACACTGCATAAATGAAATTATAGAATATATACTCTTCAAACTGGGTGTTTTCACTTAATATTGTGCATTTAATATTCAGCCATGCTATTGGTAATAGTTCATTCCTTTTTCCATGGAATAGTGTTCTGTTGTATGGATATGCCACAATTTGTTTATTCATTTACCCGTGAAGGTCATCTTTGTTGTTACCAGTTTTTGTCAATTATGAATAAAGCTGCTGCAAAAATTTGTGTACAGTTTTTCATTTTGGCATCATTTTAAAGTTTTCATTCTTTTTATTCTTAAGATAAGCCTTGAACTTGAACAAATTCTTCTGGATATTTTAGTGCATTTCACTTCCTAATAAAAGTGAAGTACATAAAAGTGCTTTCCTACAAAATCATCATCTAAAATGGCTACTTGTCTGGCTAAAAGTGCACTTTAAATTCCAAATTCTGCCTTCACAGGTGGCTTTCTAACCTAATCCTTTAAATATATCCGCTGTTTGATGTTGTACTATTGGTAATTACCTTTTATATTGTCTGTCAGCTAGTTTTGTGTAGATAGACGCTAGTTATTTTGCTCAGACAGAATGCTTTTAATTTCTCTATTAGATTTCCCTACAGAACTTTTTTGAATGGCTTACTAAACTCTAAGTAAATTATGTCTTCTGAATTGGTTTCTGATTATAACAAGAATCAAGGAAGGCTATCAGTTTTGTCTGACATGTTCAAGTTTAATTATCAAATACTCTACGTCAGCCAGCAGACACTTGGTCCCCCCAAAAAAAGCTTTTGGTACATTCACTAATGCAACTATAAATTTTGATGGATTTCTAATAAGAGGATTGTTTTTTTTTCCGAATGTGTCTGGCCAAACATTATTCAGGTATGAGTAATTCTGTCCTTTATCTTCTCTCTACTATAAAAATGATTCTGGCTTTACCTACCTATGCCATTTATTTTCATCCCCACTCTCTGCAAAGTATTTTGCCTGTTGTGTCCTATTGATATTTTTGATGCAGAATCTGGAAAAGAGATAAGAAGAAGAAAAGAAGTGTGTAGGTTAGGGAACTGGCACGAATACATGAGCTGCCATGGTGAAGGAGGAAAGTGATAAGGGTAAACTGGTGATTTTTTGATATGAAGATCCACTATGTCATGCTCAATAAATGGAAGCAAAACACTTGAGCCAATTTGAAATGATTTTTGGCTTCTTAATTGTGTTTTCTGAAATGTGACACTGCCCTAAGATTGGATCAAGTGGTTGACAGCTTCAAAGAGGTTATGTAAATGTCTCTATGTCTCATTCAGTGAAATCATGCACAAGCATCACAATAATAACAGGAAATACAACTGCAATCAGGATAATATAAGTTAATGTAAAATGCAGGTATAAAATGAAATAGAAATCTGAAGTAATTTGCTAAGCGATTCAGTTTTTTTTTTTTTAAGAGTAGCATAATTAGGAATTTTAAAACTAGAATTATTTACTTTGGGAAACTGGAAGGTACTAAAAAAGCACTTCCTAACTTTGCCTAGGTTGTTGCTACCTTGCTATAAATTGGGGGGATTCTGGATCATTCTCCTCTAAGAAGATATCATAGAAAGAAAACAGAATAGGAAGTCCAGACCTGGCCCAAGTTACTTCAGGGAGGTGATTGCCTTTGCCATCTATAGACAGTAAGAACATAGGCAGGATTGAAGAATTTGAAATTCTTGTCATAATTCCAGCTTTAAAGAGCCCTACAACCTTAGGTAACTCACTTAACCACCTTGGTCCTCAGTTTTCCCATCTGTAGAATGAGTTCAGATAAGACAATCCCTTGAACACCAGTGTTCCGTGTCTATCATTTAAGCATTTTGAAGTAGACAGTACAGAATCAGAAACCAAAAGATTTGATTTCCAGGACCACATATGCTGTTTATTTGCAGTCAGCTTATGACAATCTCCATCACGAATCTGCAAACTATTAAACATGAGCTAAATCTGGCTGCCCGTGTCATTTTGTAAATAAAGTTTTATTGGAACACAGCCACACCCATTGTTTTACATATTGTCTATGACTGTTTTTGAGCTACAATGTCAGAAATGAGTATCTACCATAGCTGAGATGACAAAGAATGTATGTATAACCTGAAACATCAAAAATATTTACTATCTTGCCCTTTACAGAAAAAAATAGCCAACCTCTGCTCTATGTAAATATCAATTTCTACATTTTCAAATGGGGGAAATTATACCTGTTTTGATGAACTAATGAACTGTTGTGACAATAATTCAAAAAATAAATAAATAAGGTGCTTTGGAATATTACAAATACTGGAATTTTTCTTTAAAATATATGATTATTTCAGAAGATGAAACTGATGGTGTATTATTGTCCTTTCCACCTATTAGTTTCAAGATCATATACCCTGCATTTATCTGTTGTTTTTCTCTCTCCTCACCGTCAGATATACCCCTAATATATTCAGAGTCTCTAACAAAATTGCATGTAGAACATGCTGGTCACTAGCCTGGCATGGACCCCCAGCCATACTTACTTGTCTTACCACCCCAACCTCTGACTGGCACCTCAAGGGACTAGAATGCATTTATATGAACACCCCACCTTATATCACGTTATCCACCCCTCTATCAAGAAAATTACCCCTTTGTAAGCTTTTGGACTAGAGATGGGTCTAACAGCAGGCAGTGCTGCTCACACTGCCTTCTTCTGCCTGATCCAGGCGACTGTTAGCTCTTATGTAGAAGATTGCAATGATTCCCTAACTGTCCTCTGCATAAGTATTTGTCCCTCTCATTTTTTAAACCTGCTGTAAAAGTGATGATTCTAAAAGGCAAAATTACTCCGATCAACTCCCACCTTAAGAACACGAAGAAGCCACTAAAGGTTTTAAAGACAAAGACTTAAAGGTTTGTGTATTCTGGCCTTGCCTTCCTCATTGGCTTCATCTCATGCCACTGTCCTCCGTGTGCTGGGCATTTGCCTTCTCAGTGTGTTGATTGGGCCATGTTTCTTCTAGCCACAAGGTATTTGCACCTGCTCTTTCCTGGGCCTGGTATGCTATATTTCCATCTATCACAATTGTCTTAGTTAACCCTTCCCCTTCCTTCAGATCTTCTACTCTAGGTCAACTCTTTCTTTACATATTTTTGTTTCTCAACTTTAACTGAATATTAGAATCCTCCATACTGATGCCTAAACCCTAACTCAGACAAATTAAATCAGACACATATGGTAGAGCGGTCGGTCTGAATAATATTACGAAATTCTTCAAGTGACTCCCATGTGCAGACAGGTGTGAGAGTAATTGTTCTATATATTGTCATGTAATCAGGCACATGAAACTTCTCCTTTATAATTACACAAATCACAAGAGAAGTCCAGAAATATGGCAAATATCTGTCTTACCACTTTGTATGCTCCATGAGGTCAGTGACATCCACTTACCCATTAATTCATTAGTTAGTTAATTTTACACATTTATTTGATGGGGATGAAACCATCAACAGTATCACCATATATTTTCTGTCTCAGAATTTACCTCTGGGGGCATTGCAGTTTTTCAGTATATATTTAATGGATGACTGAATAAATATTCTTTTGTTTTCATGTTGATTCTTCTAAGAATTTAAGATTCTCCTCTTCCTGAGATAACTCTTCATTTCCTCCTAAAATACTTACAACAATGGAGTTCTGAGCTGAGCTTTTTGAGCATTTTAAATAATTGCTCAACTTTCAGCTTCATATTGTCTTTTATGACAGTCATTGAATTTCTTAATTATTGCATTTTGTCTTTCCCTGTAGCTCAGATAATAAAACTATAGTCTGGATTACCACTCTCCAGACAGAAGAAAAAAATAATAAAAAAAAAGCTTTCTTCATTATTATGTGACACTGCTACGTCACCATTTCTCTCTGTCTTTGGAAATAAATTGTTGGCAGATCTGTAATTTCTTCGGTCTACTTGTTGGAACCCTTGGCAGCATGTCACCTGTTTCAGCAGATTTTTATATTCACAGCACAATTCAGAGCTCAGGAAGAATTCTTTACTGATTTCTTCCAGTCATTAATCATTGCCTACTGCCTCACTATTGGGGAACCATCTTAGTCTACACAAGTGCATTCAATTAAAGGTTGATTGTTTCATTTTATGGATTATCTGGCTACTGTGTGTTGTTTTTGTTTGTTTGTTTGTTTCTGGTGCATTCCTCTCCAATCTTCATTTTCTACCTCAATTCTTCATGTTTTTTTTTTTTCTGCCAACAGAAGCATGAGGATTAGAAAAGTAAAAATAAAGTTAGTCTTTAGATGTTTGTTAGTGAATCTACTAAAAAATTGGGGAATAATCATGCAACTGGTTATGGAATGAATGAAACTTACGAACATTTCATTTCTTCTGTTCTTCTCATCTTAATTTCTGGAGGCAAAAAGCAGCATAGTGGAATACGAAATTTCAATAACCTGCGACTCAGAAAGATTGGCTTTGAATCTGGCCTCTGCCACATAATATTTGTGGTCTTAGCCAAATATCTGAGCCTGATTTTTTTAATCCATTAATCAATGAATGTTGTATCCATTTGCCTTTGTCAATGAAAAAAAATGGTAGATTATAATGAGGTCATTGATTTCTTCATGCTATTAAAGACAATATAATTCCCTATAATTTTCAAATAAATTTTATTGTATGTATTTAGAGTATACGACATACGTTATGGAAGATATACAAATAGTATAATTGTTACTATAAAAAAGCAAATTAATATACCCATCATCTCACATAGTTCCCCATTTTTTGTTTTGTTTTGTTTTTGTAGCAAGAGCACCTAAAATCTCCCAAATATTTTAGAATTGTATTGTCTATAGTCCCCATGCTGTACATTAGATCTCTACACTGTCCATCCTATATACTACATTGTATTCCCTAACTTATACCTCCCCTTTTCCTCCTCACTCCCTACCCTTAATAACCACTGTCTTATTATCTATCACTGTATATTTGACTCTTTTTTACTTTGCTATTATTCCAAATATAAATCAGATCATGCAATATTTTGCTTTCTGTGTCTGCTTATTTCCTTTGGCATAATGTCCTTCAGCTTAATGCATGTTGTGACATATGGCAAGATCTCCTTTTTTATGGCTGAATAATATTTCATTGTGTGTGTATGTGTGTCTATCTCACAATTTCTTTATCCATTCATTCATTGATGGACACTTAGGTTGTATCTGTATCTGGGTTATTGTGAATAATGCTGCAATAAACACGGGGGTGAAGATATCTTTGTGAGCTAGCAATTTCACTTCCTTTTGGTATATGCCCAGAAGAGGGATTGCTGCACCATTTGGTGGTTCTAATTTTTAATTCTTTTGAGGCACCTTTATACTGTTTTTCATAATGACTGCACCAAGCTACATGCCCACTAACGGTGTATAAGTGTTTGCTTTTCTCCACACCCTCTCCAACATTTGTTATCGCTTGACATTTTGGAAATGGCCATCCTAACCAGTAACCAGTAGAAGGTGGTATCTCATGGCATTTTGGTTTGCATTTCCTATTAATAATGTTGAGCGCCTTTTCATACACCTGCTGGTCATTTTTGTCTTGTTTGGAGAAATATCTATTCAGGACTTTTGTCCATTTTTAATGATTTTATTTTGTTTTGTGTCTTTTTTTTTTTACTATTGAGTTGTATGTGTTCTTTATTAATTTTGGTATTAATCCTTTATCATATCATATATATGGTTTACAAAGTTTTTCCCAAAATTTGGATTTCCACTTCATTTGTTTGATTCTTTTTCCTTTGCTGTGCAGAAGCTTTTTAGTTTTTATATAGTCCCATTTACTTATTTTTTGCTTTTGAAGCCTGAGCTTTTGGTGGGCTATCCAAGAAATCGTTTTCAAGGCCAATGTTGAGAAGATTTTTCCTATGTTCTCTTCTAAAAATTTTATGGTTTTAAGTCCTATGTTTAGGAATTTTATCCATTTTGAGTTGATTTTTGTGTATGGTGTAAGATAAGGGCACAATTTCATTCTTTTGCGTGTGAAAATTATCTTTTCCTATCACTATTTATTGAAGAAACTATCCTTACCCCATTGTGTTCTCTTACTGCCCTTGTCAAAAATTAGTTTTTCTCATATATTTACATTTATTTCCAGACTCTCCACTCTGTCTCACTGATCTAGTGTCTGTATTTATGCCAGACTACACTGTTTTCTTTTTTCATTTTTTATTTAAGTGGATTTATAAGATCCAAATGGGTTATTGTTACATAGATGGATTCCTTAGTGGAGAAGTTTAGGCTTTTAATTTACCTATCACCTGAATAGTGTACATTGTACCCAACAGGTAATTTCTCATCCCCCAATGCCTACATCCCTCGCTCTTCCAAAGTTTCCAGTATCAATAAGACACTTTGTATATGAAGCCATTATCGAACTGATAACAAAGCCAGGAAAGGGCACAACAAAAAAGAAAACTACAGACCAATAGCCCTCATGGACATAGATGCAAAACTTCTCAACAAAATATTAGCAAATTCAATCCAACAGCACACCAAAAAAACAATTCACCACGATCAACGGGGTTTCATCCCAGGGATGTGAGGCTGGTTCAACATATGCAAATCAGGAAACATGATTCACTTCTTCTCGGAAGAGGCTTCTAAAATAAATAAATAAATAAATATTCACCACATAAACAGAATTAAAACCAAAACCCGTATGATCATTTCAATAGAGGCAGAAAAAGCAGTTGATAAAATCCAGCACCCCTTCATGATAAAAACCCACACTGTTTTGATTACATAGCTATGTAATACAATTTTAAATCAGAAAGTATGATGCCTCCCGCTTTTTTCTTTCTCAGGATTGTTTTACATATTCAGGGTCTTTTGACATTGCAAACAAATATTAGGATTGATTTTTCTACTTCTGTGAAGAATGCTATTGGAATTTTGACAGGGATTTTCAATCTGTATATAGCTCTGGGTAGTATGGACATTTTAATAACATTTATTCTTTTGATCCATAAGCATAGGATTAGTTTTCCATTTGTTTGTGTCTTCTTTCATTTCTTTCATCAATGTTTTATAGTTTTGAGTCTACAAATATTTCACCACCTGGATTAAATTTATTTCTAGGTATTTTATTTTTTGATGCTAACCTAAATGGGATTGTATCTTGATTTCATTTTCAGCTAGTTTTTATTTGTATATAAAAATGCTACTTATTTTTGTAAGTTTATTTTGTATCCTGAAACTTTGTTGGATTTATTTATTAGTTCTAACAGTTTTTTTGTGTGGAATCTTTAGAGTTTTCTAAATATAAAATCATATTATCTGCAAATATATATAGTTTTATTTATTTCAGATTTGGATGTCTGCTAGTTTTCTTGTCTGATTGCTCTTGCTAGGGCTTCCAGCTCTATGCTGAATTGAAGTGGTGATAATGGGCCTTTTTACTTTATACAGTATCTTATTGGAAAAGTTTTCGGTTATTCCCTGTTGATTATAATACTTGCGGGTTTTTCCTTAGTGGTCTTTATTACACTGGGGAACTTTCCTCTCTACCTAAACTGTTGATAGTTTTAATGAAGAAAGCATGTTGAATTTTTTTAAATGCTTTTCTGTATCAGTTGAAATGATCGTATGGTTTTTATTTTTCATTATTTTAAAGTGATATATCACATTAATTTATTTGTGTATGTTAAATCAGCCTTGCATGCTACAGACAAATTCCACTTAGTCATGCTGTATAATCCTTTTTTATTTTAAAAAACAGCTTTATTGAGATATATTAATAATTTACGTGTCATAAATTTTACCCATTTAAAGCATGTACCTCAATTATTTTTTGTATATTCACGGAGTTAAGCAATGATCACCACAATCTATGTTTAAATATTAAATATTTTCATGTTGTAACATGTATCTGTTGTTCATTCCTCCACCGTATGGATATATAATATTTGGTTATCCATTCATTCAGTGATGAACATTTGGATTGTTTCTCTTTTTTGGCTATTATGAATAATGCCACTATCAATATTTACATACAAGTTTTTTTATGTATATATATGTTTTAATTTCATTCCTAAGAATGGAATTGCTGATTCATATGTTATCTCTATGATTAACATTTTGAGGAACTGGCAAATTGTTTTCCAAAGTGGCTGTGCCATTTTATATTTCCACCAGCAGTGAATGAGTGTTCTTGTTGTTGAATTCTGTATGCTGTTATTTTATTAAGGATATTTGCATCGATGTTCATTAAAGAAAGTGTCCTGTTATTTTCTTTTCTTGTGATGTCTTTGACTGGCTTAGGTGTCAAGGTGATGCTGACCTCATAAAATGTGGCCTCAAACTCTATTTTTCAGAATAGTTTAAGGAGTATTTGTATTAATTCTTCTTTCGATGTTTGGTAGAAATCAACATGAAGACATTTAATTCTGAGTTTTTCTTCATTGGAAAGATTTTGATTACTTTTTCAATCTTTATTTCATTGGTCTGTTTATACTTTCTATTTCTTTCTGATTCAATCTTGGTAGATTATAGTTTACTTAGTATTTATTTATTTCTTCTAGGTTATTCATTTTGGGGTATATACAGTAATTGTTCACAATATTTGCTTATGATTCTTTTTATTTCTAAAGCATTTATTGTAATGTCTTCATTTTTGATTTTATATATTTAAATCTTCTCTCTTTTTTCTTAGTCTAGCTAAGAGTTTGTCAAATTTATTTATTTCTTCAAAAATCAATGTGTAGTTTTATTGATTTTTATGGGTTTTCTATTCTTTATTTGATTTATTTCTGTTCTGATTTTTATTTTTTCCTTCCTTCTGCTAACTTTGGGCTTCATTTGTTCCTCTTTTTTCTAATTTCTTGGTGCAAATGTTAGGGTACTTATTTGGGGCTTTTTTTCTTTCTTTCTTTTTTTTTTTTTTTTTCAATGTAGGCTTTCTTGCTATAAACTTTTCTCTTAAAAAAGCATCCCATAGGTTTTATTGTGTTTGTTTCTTTGGAATTTGTCTCAAGACATTTTAAAATTTATGATTTCTTCTTTTGTTCATGGGTTGTTCAGTAGCATGCTGTTTAATTTACACATGTGAATTTTCGAAGTTTCCTCTCCTTATTGATTTTTAGTTTCATATCATTGTAGTTGGAAATAATAGTAGATGTAATTTCAGTCTTCTTAAATTTGTAAAGACTTGTTTTGTGGCCTAACATTTGGTCTGTATTGGGGAATGTTTCATGTACACTAGAGAAAAAATGTATTCTACTTCTGTCACATGGAAAGTTCTATATATTTTCTATAATTGAATTATCTATATAACAGGGCTATATCATTGAACAAATACCAGGGGGTAAGGGTATTTTTTGTTTGCAAATATTTCTAGAGTTATTACACATTTATCTGCATTCTTATATGTAAGACACCACATAGACACATATCAGAATTTTTGTGACTTAACTCTTAATAAGAATACATACTCACCACATTGGAAAGGAACCTAGAGATCAACTTGGCAAACCTCTTCCCCTGTACTTGAATTATCGTTCATAATAATTGTATCCCCAGGAGCTACTGATTTGTATAAAACTACCTATGCTCAAAGGAGGCAAACTTTTTTGCTTTTTATTTTTCTCAAGTCCTTGAGAGAAAGTGAAAAAATGGAATAATATGCCTGACTCTAGACATCATCCTACAACCTAATAATATGGTACCGCACATCTGCTACAGAATGGGTAATAAGATGATGGCAGCCAATGAAGGTTGGGTCCATATGGTTCACCTGGGTTGGATGAAGGTTAACTCTACTTCCTGTGGAGCAGCCATTGAGTTCTAGCCTACAGGTAGAAATCATTTAAGGTTCTATTCATCAGAGAAACAGTGTATTTAAATAAAAGAAAAAAATGGCATCAGTTAAGATAGTACATCTTAGAATAAAAAGAAAGACTTAAATTTGATGTTAGACTCCCTGTACATAATGTCTTACAGAGGGTGCATGACCATGTTGACAGGGCAGAATTCACATAATGCAAAAACAATTGGCAAGAAAAGCATTCTCATATACAATTCTTTCCTAGATAATATGGAATAGTTTCTATGTGTCTCAGAGAGACAGCCATTTGAGAGAGAGCTTATTGAGATTTCTGAAAGTTCCTGTCTTTATTTACTTATCTTTTAACTAAATTATTTTATGTAAATTCAAAAGTATCTATGTAGTTATATATTAGGATTCTCCAGAAAAACAGAATCAGTTATGTGTGTGTGTGTGTATACATACACACATACATACATTAATATATATGCATGATATATACATGCACATATGAATATACATACACACACATATACTGAGAGAGAGAAAGAGAGAGATTTATTATAGCAATTGACTCACATGACTATGAAGGTCAGGAAATCCTAAGATCTGCCATCTGCAAACCAGAGAACCAGGAAAGCTGGTGATGTGATTCAGTCTGAGTTCAAAGACTTAAGAAACGAGAGCATTGATGCCTGCACACAGGAGAAGATGGTTGTCCTAACTCAAACAGGGAGCAAATTCATTCTTTCTCTTTTTATTTTATTCAGGCCTTCAGTGGATTGGATGATACCCTCTGCATCAGTGAAGGTGATTTTCTTTACTCAGGTCTACTGATTCAAATTCTAATCCTATTCAGACTTCTTCTTAGAGGGTATTTGTTTCTGGCTGAAAAACTGGGCCTTGGAGTCCAGTAATTCTATATTATTTTAATTCAATCAAAATTTTAGGTGATTTGAAACTAGGTTTCACATATTTTTAAGACTGGCTTATTCCCTGGTTGTCTTTTCTTGATAGAGTTTTCCCTTTGGGGCTCCAATTCAAATCCAGATGGCCTTATCAGGTCTTTCCTCTTCTACTTTCCCCCAGCCGCACGAGGATGATGAAAGCTCTGCTTACCTCTGCCTTTCAGATGGCATTTAGAAATCAAATTCAACAATGATAACACAATGTAAAATGCCAGTCTCAGCTCTCAAGGCTTCCTATTCCACCTGGAAGTCGATCCCTTAATTCCTTACTTTTCTTACTTAGCATTTCTTCAATAATTTCAAATTTTAATAAAAATTTGTTTTTTCTAGTTTTCTGAGTGAGAGGACTATCAGAGTCACATAGCCCTACATAGCCTGAAACACTACCTTAATTGGCAATATGTTTAAAAAAAAAAATCCAAAATAATACTTCTAATCCTGCTCACACCACTACCCCTTTTCCCCCAAGGATGTTAAGTAATAGAGTCAGTTAGACTTAATAGGGAACAAATTAGGTGAATTATTTGTTGCTAGCCCAGGAGATAATGCTCTAGATTTTTCAAGGCTTGTTATCCTGTTTAAAACTATAGGGTTTTAATTATTACTCCAATTGGACCTTTCATAAGAAACTAGGGACTTAATCACATTAGTTTTTGCCTTTAGACCCAGATGGACTTTATTGATCCAAAGATGGAAACTGGGACATTACATTCCTTCAACAAAAATGTGAGGGAGATATTTCATCACGCTGTAAAAATTTGGAGCAAACAAATAATTCGGATTTTTGGGTTTTTTTGTATCTGATACCCAGGTGGTAAAATTACATGTAAGATATTACATTTCCTTTGGGATAATTTATTGATTATAACCCTGTCATTTTGGTTGGGATCATTTTGACTGTGTGGCTTTTGGAAATGTAAAATGTTGTCTCCTTTCTTCCTCAGGAAGAAACTGGTTGATACCTCCTTCAGCCCTTTTCATGTGTTCCACTTTTTATCCTTATCATAAAAGAATGTGAAATAGCACATACTCCATGTTCCATAAGTGTAAAAATTGCTTCATTTCTGTTCATTTGTCTTATTCTATCATTCTCTCTGTATCTCTCTGTGTCTGTCTGTCTCTCTTTTTCTCTCTCATTCTCCCTCTCTTCCTCCCTTCCTCCTAAACCAGTGTATATCCACTTAGGAAATGTATCTTCCATGACCACACATTGAGATGAGTCATTCCCCAAAGTAGGCTCTCACTTCAATAAGGATGTATATACCAGAATTTTGGTTATTAATTTACAATGAGAACAATTACTGTTTCATAGACCAGAAAACTTGTAACATGCACGTGAATTGTGTATTCTCTTCTTTATTAACAAGCCAAGATGTTACATGGAGTCTCTGCACTCAGGGAGCCTACCCTCTAGTGGGTCTTATTCCTTCCTCATTTATGTGCTGGGCACTGTGATTGACATTTGACAGTCATTGAATAAATACTCGTTTATATAAGTGATGGAATGAAAGGAAGGAAATGAACTGCTGATTGCTGGGTGGCCATGCAATTAGAACAAAAGGCATTAGATGCTTCAGGGACTTATTATCATCAAGTTATACTAAATTGATGTGTCTATCTCCCCAGTAAAAAGGCCTTTCACAGAAGCAAAAGGTCTAGGTTCCTGTTTTTACTTGATTATCTTGAGTGAGGTATGGGGAGACCAGATATAGATGATGTGAAAGAAACTGGGAATAGTTTTACAGTTTGTTATGCTCATAGTTCTTTGGAGAGAACACAGCACGGAAGTTTGTCACTAAGCAGAAGGAGGGAAAGGAACTGTGGTAAAATACTTTTATTGTAGTTTCTATGGGAAGAAAAGAGTGAGACAGGACAAGCAGATTTAGGACAGCCTAACTTCAGTAATTTCTAGGGAATAAGGATTGTCCCTGCCTGTCTGGTACTTGGCCCTGGGGAGATTAGGGCAGGTGTACAGTGGCTTGTGTGTGTGAGCCCAACAGGGAAGTGGTTGAGAGTGCAGATTTAATCTGCTGCTTTAGAAGGGGAACTGACTAGCTAGCCTCTAACCAGGGCTTCAAAACTGGGTCAAGACAGCACACATAGACACACAGACACACAGACACAGATACACACACACAAAATACGCCCCTATATTACAGTTCCTGCATTTCCTTTCCAATTCCAACAAAAGTTGCCATTGACCTTCTCAACATATGCTTCACAGATACAGAAGTAAATAATAATAGGCTAGGTGTGGTGGCAGATGCCTGTAGTCCTATCTACTGGGGAGGCTGATGCAGGAGAATCACTTGAGGCCAGGAGTTTGAGGTTGCTATAAGCTATGATCCCACCTGTGAATAGCAAATAACACTTCAGCTTGGACAATACAGCTAGACCCCTTCTCTAAAAAAATGAAAATAAAATAGCACGAAGGAAAAAAAAGAGAAAGAGAAAAAAGAAGACAAAAACGGGAAAGAAAGAAGAAAAGAAAGAAGAAAGAAAGAGGGAAAATAAGAAAGAAAGAAAGAAAGAAAAAGTTAATGACTTCATCTCCCCAATAAATGTCCTTTCCTCCCCAGATCAATGTCTTTATCCAAAAGACAAATTCTTCTTTTATATATAATTTCAATATTTATTAATCTATAGTCATTTTATTCCTTGGTGCCTATGCACAGAACCATTTTTAAGGTGTTGTTGATTGTAAAAGCAACAGAGAGTGTGAGATAAGACAAGGAAAATCTTAAGAAAGGGACCCCAGATTGCTATCGCTCTATCTGACACTTTCTTCCTCTGATATAAAGTGGGTATGGAAGAGAAGTAAATGTCTTTTTTAAAGAAATGGACATGCTACATACTGGATTTGTATTTCCATTTGTAGTGACGTTGGAAAACCAAGTGGAAACAATTAGCAAACTGTGTGCAATATCTATAAACATTCGCTAAAATAAGGTTTGTAAATTTTAATTATGAGGTTTTCAAGGTCTATCTTGGGTTATTTATTTGTACAGAAAAATTTGCTTTCAATATTGTCAGCGTATTTCTTTTTTTTCTATAAAGGTTAGCCTGACAAAATCAGAAATCAGAAGATTGTACACACACACACACACACACACACACACACACATGCACACATGCACAGAAATACCCACACCAACCAACAATAAGTATTACCTTCTTTGATATTTTTCAGTGGAATTATTGACTTGTAATCTGAGGGGAAATGTTATCAGATGGCAAAGACCCAGAAACAATTAAATTTTATGTTTAATCTAATATTTTGTAAGTTTTTTCCTTACAAATATTATGGTATTATAAAAAATTATTGTGGATAAGGTGATTGTCATCTCAGTTGCTTCCTAATGTTTGCTTAAGCATATAACATTTTAGAGATATCTGACTAAATTGAAATTCAACATGCTATGTTGACATAAATTTTAGTTGGAGACATGAACATGAATAAGTGCAACCCAATTTTCCACATGGTATTGGATTTCACGAGAGTACAATGCAAAGAGGGCTGCCATCATGGCCACCCATTTTGAGTTATTAGCAAGGAGCCTACTGTAGCCAAAAAGCCAACAGTTGTTGGATGTATCTATCACAATTTAGCATGGTTAAGGGGAAACTTTCAATACCATATTGAAATACTCATATTGCACTTTTATATTACTTATTTTTCTTTTCAAAAAATACAAAAAGAAATCATCAAGTGGCCAGATAATGTAATTAGAACATATAGCATGGATTTGGAGAAAAAGAAGAAAAATATCATATTTTGAAAAGAGTACTGTGAGGGCATTCAAAGTTATTCATTTTTATTTTATTATTTAGTCATCCTTCTCACATAAACTAATTGAATTGCCAACACATGACAGACAGACTATTAGTTACTGGATATATAGAGATGAAAAAGGCACAAATACTACCCCTGTCAGGGAAGTAGGTCTTATTGCAGGAGATATTGACCAAACAGTATGATAACTCACAGGATGGGGTTTTGTTTGTTTGTTTGTTTTTACAGGTGCCCTGTATCTTTATGTGATGACTGTTTGGATTTATAGAGTAAACATAGGGGATGAGGTATTTAATACGAGATTTTGAGTTAGTCTTTTGTCTTAAGAATTTTGTTTACCTGTGGCTGTAAATAGCCTATATTAAGGTTGCAAAATATTAAAAAGCAAGTACATGGTTAATGCTGAAATATAATTTGCAAAATGGAGATAAGCAGGAGATGAGGCCATGCAAAATATTTAATAACATTGAAAATGGGCATCCACTAAAATTTCAACCGAATAATGTGAGTATCAAATTTAATTGTTGAAATAATGATTATGCCACATTCTATAGAATGGATTGGAGAGTGGACCAGTTAACTGTGTTCTCTCAGAATCTATTAACTGTTCTTCTTTTCTTCTGTTCTCTTACTCAAGGTAACTGTATCTTCCAGAATCGCTTTTTCTCTGATTCCTACTTTTCCTCATTCAATGAAATATCTCCATTGAAATCAGGATAAGAGAAAGAAATGTATTTCTTACCTTTCTTTTGACTTCCTGTGTTGCCTCTGACAGATGCTTCATCGCTTTTCTGGATCTAACTCCAACCAGACAGCCCCTCCCTTCGTAGTTTCCTTTCATGCTGAACAGTTGTCATGGCTCCGGCTCCTTTTGGAGGATTCTGCATCCTGGGCTCTAGTATACCTACTTCTATTGAACACCCAGCTCTCTCTGTTGCTAATCTCTGGGCTTCCTCACTATTTTCTGTTGGGCTTTTCATCTGTTTTGTTAGTTGTGTGAACAAGTATTTACATGTAATTCAAGTATCTGTATATAATTGAAGGGCCTAGAGTTGTTTTCGTTTTTCTACCTAAAATCATACTGTCATCTATAAACCAGAGCCATATAGAACAGTGAGATGGATAATGCAATTATCCATCAATTATCCTAGATAATTATCAATTATCCTAGATCAGGCCATCACGGTCACTATCAGTTATCCTGTGTGCTTAGTAATATAGAAGAGTATAGAAATAGGTAAACTATTTAAAAAATATATAATTTAAAAAAATACAATTTTTTGAAGGTAATGATAACGAGGATAATTAAGGATTTGGATGAATAAGACTAGCATTTGGGAAGCAAATAGAAAGTATAGATTAATATTTGGCTTGGTAATAATGTTTTTGATGAGGAAATCATAAGATGTGTGTCAAGTTGCCTATTGCAATACAGAAAAAAAAAGAACAGTATAATGGTAGAA
Organism: Avahi laniger; assembly: GCA_963575035.1. Taxonomy (NCBI): domain Eukaryota; kingdom Metazoa; phylum Chordata; class Mammalia; order Primates; family Indriidae; genus Avahi; species Avahi laniger. The sequence goes on from CAUYSK010017353.1 coordinate 52,384, forward strand.
TAGTTACTATAAGCAAACAATATCTGCTAGAGCACTTAAAGTCTTTATATAGATTCAAGTTTCTGTCAAGTTTATTCCTTCTGCTTGAAATTTTTTAAGATTTCTTATAGTGTAAGTCTGAAATTAATGGAGTTTCTATTTTTATTCATATGTAGAAATACTTTACTTCTCTTTCAGTTTCGAAAGACAATTTTGATCAATATAAAATTCCAAACCGACATTTTTTCCTATTTCAGTACTTAGTAGATATCACTCCATTGTCTTCTGGTTTGCATATTTTCTCACATGAAATCTGCTGTATTTCTTTTCTTTATGTAAATACAATATGTTTTTTTTCTTGCTTTCTTTGTTTTCAAGATTTTTCTCTTGATATTTGATTTTTAGCAAGCTGAAAATGATATGTCTAAGAATATTGCATTTATGTATCCTACAGATCTCTGAGCTTCTTGAATCTGTAATATGATACCTTTATTTTTAAAAATGATTGGTCACCGTTTATTTAAATATTTGTGATTTCAAGTATGTATATGACAGTTCATCTAATATTGTCCCACAGCTTTGATTTTCCCATTGTATTTGTTGTTTCACATGTTTTTCTTTGTATTTCACATTGAGCGAATTCTACTGATCTATCTTCAAGGTCACTGTTGCAGTCAGATATAGTTGCCATAATAAAATCTCATTGACAGGGTGGCTTAAACAATAGGAATTTATTTTTCATAATTCTAGAGGCTAAGAAGTCCAAGACAAGGGTGCCAGCATGGTTGAGTTTTGGTGAGGATCCTCTTCCTGACTTGCAGATGGCCACTTCTTGCTGTATCCTCACACAGTGGAGAGGGAGACAGCTTTTGTCTCTTTCTTTTCTTATAAGGGCACTCATCCCATCATGAGGTCCCCCTTTTATAATCTTATGTAAACCTAATTACTTCCAAAAGGCCCAAATACCATCACATCAGGGGTTATAGTTTCAACATATGAATGTTGGGGGGGGTCACATTCAGTCCATAACATTCCACCCTCTACTCCCCAAATTCATTTTTATCACATGCAAAATATATTTATTGTTTCCCAACAGCCCCAAATGTCTCAACTATTTCCAGCATCAATTCTAAGGTCTCAAGTGCAAGATTTTATTTAAATATAATCTAAATGAGATATAGGTGAGATTGGAGGTATGTGTGAGCTCCCCTTCTCCAGGCATATACCAGGAGGGAGGATTTCTTTAGCCTTCTGCCCTGCCTTCAGTTTTTCACATTGGCACCTGCTGAGGTTTGTGGAAAAGAGTATGAGAATGAATGTTAACTTCCCTGTGTCTATCACTCCCTGGTTTCTATATTCAGAGGCTATAACATACTCAGCATTTAAATTCCTTAAATATGTTAAATGATTTTTTCTTTCCTAATTGTATGACTTCAATTTTTCCTCCCTTGATCTGCCCCAGATAAAGCAGTATTCATGTCCTGTCTCTCCTTGAAGGTACTTTTCTTTCCTTAGATTTCAGGCTAGTTGGTTTCACTGTGATTTCAGCTCTCTAATTAGTTCAGAAAAAGTTATGATTTTGTATATTAGCCAGTTTTTCTTTGTTAGAATGGAAGCAACTCTTTTCCTTGTTTTTTACTTCATGAGCAGGAGACATAAAGTCCTTAGAATACTTTCTATGTGATATGTTTACTCTGCCTGCACTTCTTTACATTGTTCCTGGGCTTTTAGTTTGTAATCAAAAACAAAAGCAAAATTTGATACTACCAAATTTTGATGATCATATTAGTCCTTATTTTATATCTTCTCATTTAAGCTCTGAAAAATAAGAACTTAGAGAACAATGATTCCAGTAATTCTTCTTCCCCAAAATAAAGTATTTTAAAAACTTCTTTGATTGAACACAGGAGAATTTATCTCAAAGGTGAAGTTCTCAACTTTGCGCATCCATATTCCTTCTCCTCTTCCATAACTTGAAAGCCAGTATGTACTACTGCAGTGCAGAATCTTCAAACGTAGGTGTAACGTAGCAAAAAGTCTAACATTTCTTCAAATTGTCAGATCCTGACATTAACTATATCATCTCTGGATTGCACATTTAGAAAATTATAGACTCTAGGCAGACTGGTGAGACCTCATCTATACTTCTGCTTGTTAATTTTTTTTTATCAGTGATGTAGTCTTTTTAAAGATAACACAGTTACATCATGAATCTATACACTATTGTCATGATTCTGCTTCTCTATGATAATGAGAGGAATATTTGCTTATGTTTTCTCTTTTTATTGCATTATTCTGAACCCTCTCTGTGAGCACCAAGGTCTCAAAAGTGACCCTCGTGCCAAACCTCAATTCCAGTTTTCTTTCTAAATGCCTAGAGTTTCACCCAGAAATATTGTTCACCAACCCCACCATAATCCCATTACGTACAAATGCACACCTGCTAAGAGTTAGGCGTAAGACCTTTCTTAACATATCTGTAGTCAGGGTCATTGGAGCTATAGTCTCTTGCTAATATGCAGACGAGATTAATCACAATAATTATAGAGGACAAACTAAATAATGTTTTAATCTTATTTAAGGTGACAAAGTAAAAAGATCTTCAGTCTTTCTAAATATGGTTCATCTATTTCACATTAGCATGAAAATAATAAAAAAGAAAAGTAGCATTTTTTAATTATATACAGTATACCAGATATTGTGACACATGTTAAATACAATATCTCTAATTCTCATTATTCAATCAAAGGAATTGATACTCAAGGACCGATCAGTATCTTTGAGGTCAAAGGAATATTTGAATTCAGGTCTCTTTAATTCCAACTCATGTACTTTCTCTTGAATTCATATGGATTATCTGCATATTAAAAGTTTTCAAAATATTTGTTAAAGATATGCTTATACACTGATGGTGTATGTAAATGTAAATTAGTACCACCTCTATAGAAAACAGTATGGAGATTTCTCAAAGAATTAAAAATAGAACTACCATTTGACCCAGCCATCCCACTACTGGATATCTACCCAGAGGAAAAGGAATCACATCAAACACACACATACCAAGACCCCTTATCTACAGAAAACAAAAAACAAACAAACAAACAAACAAAAAACAATTAGCCTGGTGGTATGTGACTGTAGTCCCAGCTACTGGGGAGGCTGAGGCAGGAGGATTACTTGAGCCCAGGAGTTTGAAGCTGCAGTGAGCTACGATCATATGCCATTGCACTCCGACCTAGGCAACAGAGCAAGACTCTGCTTAAGAAAGAAAGAAAGAAAGAAAGAAAGAGAGACACCTGCACTCATATTTTGATCGCAGCACATTTACAATAGCAAAAATAAGGAATCAGCCATCAACCTGTCTATCAATGGATGATTGGATAAAGAAAATGTGGTGTATGCACATCATGAAATACTTGTCAGCCACAAAAATGAATGAAATCATGATAGAGTATGAAGAGGGAGGAAGAAAGAAGTGTAGTAGTAATATAGGTGACCAGGTTGAAACCATAAACCTATTACTTCCTGTAGGAAAGGGAGAATAAGTTATTAAACCAATTAGAGTTAAACTTGTCTAGATTTTCTGCCTTTATTGTTCTTACTACAATTCCATGACAGCAATTGCAATGCAAGCTTGAAATTAAATTCAGATGAGTTGGCAAAATGAGAGAAAATTAGTGGGAATCAATAGTTTAGGGAAGTAGGGTCACAATACAAAAAAATGAAAATAAAAATAAATGATTAACGAAGACATAGCAAATTCAATTCTTATCCAGGCATGAAATTGTGATTTGATAGTCAACTGACCCAGAGTAATCACAATGTGAGTGGTTAAGAAAGTAATGGCATGATGGGAGACATTCCAGTTGTAAGAGGAGATAGTAGAGCATGACTTTGGTAGAGAAGAACAGTATCAAATGTAGAACCAGATATATCCAGGATTCATCTCATTATTTACTCACATAAATCCAAGGCCCTCCATAATGAAGGACCAAAATTGTTTCAGTAATAACAAAAGTAAGTACAATCAATTGAGTCTACTATTACCAACTTTGCCTGTATTTTGTTAAGTCAGGGATTGCATTCAGTCCATCTTATATTTTCTTCATGCCCATATATACCTATGAAGTCTTAATTATTATTTTCATTTTAAAAATGTGCAAACCTGCCCCCCGAGGTGCTCAGATAATAATTAATAATTGACAGAGGTAAGATTCAAACCCGCATAGTGTCTGTTATTTGTGAAACTCCACATCTCTTCCGTTGATAATGTGGATGCTCACTTTCTCTCTTATCAAATCCTCAATAAGGAAAACAAACCCTTCAGAAGATATAAGTTGAATTCGAGTTTGAATCCAAACAACTGCACAGGAATCAAATGTCCTTAAAACATAAGAGACATGATTACAAGTTGCCAAGATGGAAAATAGATGATATTTAAGAAACCATTATAATATTATTTGAGGATTATTTATGTTATTATTATTTTTCAATGTTTATCTTCTCATTGGTTCCAGGGAAAGGAGTTTGGAAAGATATTGAATTATTCTATCTAAGGATGACAGGAAATTAATGATTACTTAAGATCAACCACATCTCAAGCACTGTACAGTGTTTGCTTTGTAATTATCCCTATTTAATCGACTGAAAGCTATAAACTTTCATCCCATTTCATAGATGAGGAAACTTAGGTCAAAGATTCTTGCTCAATGTCCCACTTCTTATGCTTTAAAACTGAGGACATTGTGTTTTCCAAGCCTAAGCTCTTCCCACAACTGGGGGCTCATTGGCTGGGATAAGAAAAAGGATCGCAGAGAGATATGCTGATCATTGTACTGCTCCCTGCAGCTAGTGTGACAGCCACAGGGAATTGTTTGTAGGCTTCGGAGGAGGGGGGAAAGCCATGACAAGGATAATTAGGACTTGTCTGATGAATGTTGATCCCAGAGCTCTACAAACCTAGCAATTTCAACTACCCACCCTGGTTCTTTGCATAGATTTATGGCACTTTTATTTGGAGAAATACAACATAAAGAAGTGATGGCAATAATAATAGAATTAAAAAATAAAATATAATTAAGCAACCATCAAATGGGTAAGATGCCCAATGAGAAGTTGGAAATAGATTGAGCTATACACAATCATGGCACAAATGTAAGCAAAGAAACAGAATGCAAGATTTGAATATAAAATGAGTGGATAAATTAGAATACATAAAATATTTCAGTAATAGAGAAGTTGATCAAATTCCATAGTTAATATAAAAGTGTAATGGATGTATAGTCACATATAAAGTAGTGGATACCGCCTGTTTGGGTCTTTTTGCCCTTTGCACTTGGAAGGCTTGGGAATATCTTCATATCAAATGTACTACTAACCTTATGTAGAAGAATATACAAACCGTCTTGTCCTGATTATCTTTGAATAACAAAATTCTGTAATTAACTCCTTTGGTTCTTATTTCATGTCCAGCAATGAACCATCTTACTATATTTTGATTTGAATTTTAGTAAACTAACAGGAAGGGAATGTGCAGGTTGGTCCAGATGAGCTTTCCAAAAGACCAAAGAGGCTATTTGGTGTTTGGTTTATAATTATCCTCAAGGTTTATGGCTAGCATAAATTGTCTGTATAAACTGTACTGATCCAGAGATCATAAAGAATCCAAGTTACTGAGGTTGCATTTCTGGAGTTCATCACAGGGATGACAGTAAACTAATAAATACATGATATCTAGAGAACTCTTGTCTTGGAAACTGTTAGGAGACCCTTAAATGGGGCCTGAGTCACCAAGTTGATGCATTTCTTATTTTTTTTTTCTTCTTACACCATCAAATAATGCTTGATATAGATATGCCTGATATTCTTAACTCCAAGTTCCTTGGAGTTACACTTCTCGTAACTTAGCCTTCATCTCTGTAATAAGGAGGATATTGTTTAGCACTTGACAGAGAACAGAGAGAAAATTAAACTATTGAACTTATTTGATTAATTGGTGTTTTGTAATTTGTGTCTAATTTGATCAAAATTATCAAAACTCAGAGAATACTTTGCATGTGGAAAGGGGATAATCTCAGTTACGAGAGCTTTCCCTAGGTATATCAGCCAAAGTCCAAAAAAAAAAAAAAAAAAACACCATTCTGAATTTCTAAAACACAGAGAAATAATGGATGAAATTATTTACTTAGTTGATGAAACTTACAAAGCCAAATAGGAGACCATAAGGCATGTCAAATGCTAGCAATGCAAGGAAGTGTCTACCATTCCAAGCTTAAAAGATAAAACAAACTAGAGGAATTTCAACATTCCCAGTGGAAAATGGAGACAGTTGGGTCATTCAGAGGGAATAAGAGCCATGGAGGGAGAAGCTTCCTGTTGAAGACAGGGACCATAAAGACACTGAATTTTTGTTGACTAGTTTTCAAATAAACATTTTATTAATATTTGTGAATAATTTCATATTTACAAAAAAATTTCAAAGATAGTGTGAATGATTCCCACATAGCCTTCATTCAATTTCCTCTCATGTTAACTAACACATATGACCATAATGTATTGTTATTAACTAATCTCTAGATTTTGTCTGGATTTCACCATTTCCTATTAACGTCCTCTTACTGTTTTCAGATATCATATTGCATATATTAATAATTTTTACTTACTTTTGTTTTTGTTTCTTCTGACTGAGTTTCCAATGATTGAAACCAAACAGAGACCAGCTGACTGAGGAGTTGGGAAATGTAGCCTGAAGGGGTAAGTTCACCTGTCGTGCAGGAGAAGATAGGTCATAGTTCTGAGGACAAACAGGACCAAGATTAGCACACCAACTTATACCTTCTCTTTTTACTTACAAATTCTTTGCAGTTTTAGATTGACAGCACTCTTAACACTAAATCCACATGTGCATTATTAATCATCTGCACAATCATCTTAAAAGTTAGGTATCTCTCTGTCCTTGGGTCTCAGAAAGACTAATCAATAAAATAGTAAGAATTTAAGCACAAGTTTATTTAGTACTTCCCACTTGGTATGTTTAAGCTCTGAAATTAACATAGTCATTTCTTAACTCTATACCCAGACATCAAAGTTTATAGACCATGCTAAATGCATCACTTTTATAACTGACGTTAGATAAACCACTCCAATTCTTGGATACTTAGTTTATTCACTAACAAAATGAAAGGAATTTCATATGATCTTAAAGTTCTTAATTCACTTAGAGATAAGGTCTATTTAAATTCTGTTTATTTTTTAACAGTGTCTAAAATCTGGCTAGCAATTGACTTTACCACCTTCCTTCCTGCTGGGTGAAGTGGTTAGGTACCATGTTCAAACTGATAGTTTCCAATGGCTCATGTTTATCATTCGAGATATATATGAGAAAACTCAATCTGCCTGTCCCTGCCATTCCAAAAGAAGAATCAAAAATGTAAATATGTTATAGGATCGTGAAGCTTGATTTCTATGTTAACTTATCAAAAGCGCGCTCACCTCACATGGATTCTTTGATTCAAATAATCAGTTACTGGACCAGAGCCAACAGGGCAGCAATGACAGAGAAAGGAGAGCTAAGCAGTAGCGACTGTTTTGTCTGTGGTTAGCCATATATTGTATTTTTGTTGTTCTGTATCCATTTTTGTGGAATCCAATAAAGTTTTCCTTTTCGATGATCAAGTCTTGAACTTGTTATGCTTGTTTCCAGAAAACCACAAAGTATTGAAGTCAATTCACACAGTCGGAGAGGCATGTCATTTCCATCTACAGACTTCTCAAGTGTTTAATGGGCCAAGGTGGTGACTTAGAATCTCATTGTCCCCACGCCCCTCCCCAACCTTTGCTTGTAACCATGGATGTAAATAGAAAAAGACCACTGGGGAGAATATCATAATGGATAAGGGCACTGAATTAAATGGGTTGAATTTGCATTTCTTCCTGTTAAGTTTCCAAATTCCATCCAAGTCATTATAGTCGCATTCCACGAGTGGCAAAAGAATACATTGGTTGCTTATTCCCTTCATCTTTCTTATAAAACTCAAATTTCTACCAGGTACTTCCTTTACCTAAGAAGCCCTGCCTTTCTCTAAAGAGGTTTGCCTTTAATAGTTAAGGTCAATTATGATTTTCTCATGTGTCCTGCCAGTGACTAGTTTAGTAACATGCATTTGACACAGTTCTCCCCAATGAGAAAAGATGCCAGAGCCTCTTGGAAAAGGATTTTTTCCCAAAATAATGCTTCTTTTCCTTCACTTGGATTTCTCAAGTCTACATGTGACACCTGGGATTGCTGCATCCCTCCTGAAATCATGAAGGCAGCCAACCTGAGATCTAGTCAACAGACTAAGGCAGATGAGAAAGATTTGAAGAGACTACACCCTCGATGATGCTCTTGGTTTCTTAATTAACAAGAAATAGGAGAGCACAACAGCTGGATGAATGAGAACATAAATATTTTTATTCTTTATGTTTCATGGATTTGAAATTTCTGATTGGTTGTGGTTGATAAGATACTAGATAATGCAATGAAAAGCATCTAGTACAGTGTCTGACACATAATAAGCTTTTAGTAAATCTTGGTTCTCTTCCCTGCTTTCCCCACTGAACCAGGCTACTCAAGGGAAGGTCATATTATCATTAGATATGGCAACAGTACCCAAAAGCGTGTGTTTGGATCAATGCCTAGGGGCTTGCATTCCAGAAACATAAAAAGTGAAACATATATTCTAAAACAGTTTTTCTTCTTCCTGCAGGGAAGGGGGGACTCCAGTTTTCAGGAGTTTCTCTTTATTAACTATGAGGCTTCAATACCAATATAGAGTGCAAAGGATAAGAGAGGATATAAAACAAATCACACAAACATCTCCAAAGGGGGAAATGAAAAACAGAAAGGACACACTGGCTCAAGAAGAATGACAAATCCAGGAAATTTATTGTGTGCAATTACCTGTTCCCTGCTTACAAACACCAGTCTGAGTGCATCTCCATTTATTCCCAATTATTAATGTCAGAACTGTAATTTTGACTCATCCTCTTCCCTTCTTTCACGAATGACCCTTTTGGCTGGCTGTTGACTTCTGTCTCCCTGTCGTTCCACTAATGGCATTCTGTTGAATGTCTTGACAGAGATACCTGGCGTGACTAGAAGGCTAGTAGATTCACTGTGATTTCCAATCTTTCTTAGCAATTTGCTCCTCAACCTTCTGGCGACATAACAAGCCCAGGGCAGTACTTATTGCTTTGCTGTAAGTGGAAGTACGGCGAGCTCTGTTTTTTGGCCTAGTGTCATTATTGCAATTGGATGTTTAATCCAGAGGATGGACTACAGTTACTTGTCATAAACAAGGGCCCTCTTGTTTGAGAGATGCAATTTTGTTGATAAATTACTACACTAACTTTGAATACAGAATGTCTAACTGTGTTCCAAAGTACTAGTTTAGATTGTGGAAAGATATGTCACAGAGGTGCCCAAACAAGGCTACAATGATCAGCATCTGCCTGTTTCCAAAGCAACAGACAGTGTTGTCACTTCTTTGGGCCCTTTGTGTGTAATAATGTGAACATAATTTAACTGCCCCCTTCTCCATTTTTGGAGGCTGAAGAATTTAATTGATGAGACTCTAAAATAGAAAAAATAGCTTTGGAAGTTACAAAGTAAGGACACGGGACTGGCTAACATTTTTTCGGTCACTTACCCTTTTTTCTATTGGAGGTGTTTAAAGATTTTAATACAGGTCTCGGAAGAAATTTCTTGCTGACTATGGCCTCCTGTGTTTGATTAACCTGTATCCTCATTTTAAAATTGCATGCAATGTTTATGCCTTGAGAACATTTTCTGGGAGATTGTTTCCACCTCTGTCCCCAACTAAGGAATTTCGGAATCCAAGTATCTATGACTTAGAACATTTTCTACAGAGACTTAAAAGTAAAATATGTTGATATCTGTAGTCAGACCAATTTGGGTAAAAAATTCTGGATTGTTGAATTGTTAGCTGAATGAACTTGAGCAAAACTCATAATTTCAAGCATCACTATCCCAATTTTCCAAATAAAGAATCTAACTGTCCTAAAGTTTGTTACTAGAAGTAAATATCTAATCAGATGATCTAGCACTCATAGTAGTAAACAGTGGACATTCAATGCATGTTACATATAAAAGATGCTTAAGTTCATATCAACAGTTCTTGGAAGACTGGCCAAGGCAGTTCATATTTTCCTTGGATAGAATTAATGGGAAAAAGTATATAAAGGATATCTGTCTAAACCATAAGCTATAAGAACAATAATGATAAAAAATTATAAAAGTATATAAAATTACCTCCTGATATGTTGAGTATTTATACATAGTAGAACCACCTTTTCTGATTAAAATGAATTTGAAAGCAGGAGGACTGACATTTTTCGCCCTGAGGTCCTGGGTTTCATCTAGTTCCACTGCAGATATACGAGGGCTGTCCAAAAAGTATCCAGCCATAAAGATCTTCACTTTTCATATTAAATGGCTGGATACTTTCCAGACAGCTCTTATATATATGTGAGCCTGTTTAGATAATATATAACATACACATCGTCATATGGAACATGTATAATGACTAATTTTTGCATATTTGCCTTGGGAATTTTTATTAAAGTGCAATTTAAATACAGTAAAATTCACTGTTTTGAGTTTTGACAAATGCATATAATTGTGAAGCATCAAGATGTAGAACAGTCTCAATACCCCTCGCCCCCAAATTTTCTCTTGCTTTCCTTTGAGGTCAACACTTTCCCTCTTCCACTGTTAATCACACATCTGTTTTCTGTCTTTATATTTTGCTTTTATTCAAAATGTCATACAAATGAAGTTTACACTAGGTAGTCTTTTTATCTGTTTTTTTCTTTCACTTAGCACAATGAATTTAAGATTCAATCCATACTTGCCTGTACCTGTAATTTTCTTTGGTTTCGATTGCTGAGTAGTATGCCATTGAATGGATATCCTATTATTTGAAGACGATTTGGGCTGTTTCCAGTTTTAGACAATTGTGAATAAAATCACTATAAAATTTACATAGAGATTTCTGTATACACATTAGCTTTCATTTTGCTTGGGTAAATGTCTAAGAATGAGAAGCCTGGGTCATATGGTAAGTGCATAGGAGTGGCTGTGACGATTAATTTTATGTCAACTCGGCTGGGCAATGATGCCCATGTAGGTTGTAAAAAATTTTTCTGGATGTTTCCATGAGGGATGTTTTGGATGAAATTAACATTTAAATCAGTGGACTTTGATTAAAGTAGATTGCCCTTCAGAATGTGGGTGGGCCTTATCCAACCCGGTGAAGGCCTGAATAAAACAAAAAAGGAGATATCCCTTTGGTTCTATTTCTCTGAAGAACCCTCACTAATACAGCTACAGCACCAGTATTTATCCCCACCTACAGTGTATGAGTTTCAGTGGCTCCACGTCCTTGCCAGCACTTGGGATTGCCACTTTGTTTTGTTTCTAATGCTAATTATTGTAAAGTTAAGTGGAAAATGGTATCTCATTGTGGTTATGGCTGCTCTAAATACACTGCATGGTACATAATTATCATTCATTATAAAGGAATAATGCTGAATATAGTCTTTACCTTTTTACAGCAGAGAGCAGTTTGTCAAGTGTGTTCACAGTGAATTGCACTCATTCTTGCAGGTCTCATAGGTCCCTAGCTTCATTAATCTATTTCAAAAACCATTTACTAAGTATTTACTATGTGACTGGACTTGTGCTCAAATCTGGGGTTAATAATAAATAGAACACTCTCCCATTCTCAAAGAGCTTTGAGTTCATAATCTAGAAGAAGAGATAAAAAAATTGAAATGCTTTAATTTAATGCCTACCTTAAATATTTTTGAACTTACAGAAGCATTATGCATAAGTGAATATCAGTGAATACATTTGTGTGTATGTGTTTGTGTGTGTATCTTATGCCATAAATAGATAGATAGGTAACAATTTAGTTTAATGGTATGTCAAAAGTTTTAACTTACAAAGTTCTGTCAATACCCCCACCTAGACACTTCACTATTGTTTCTTTATTAAGTATTTAACAGCATATTTTAGAAAAAGAACTGAAATTTATATATATTATATAAATAATACATATGTAATATGATATTTTACATATAATAAATATACATTACATATATGTATATAGAGAGAAATAGAGGCATATTCTCATGCATTGCTTAATGACAGGGATATATTCTCAGAAATGCCTCATTAGGCAATTGCACCATTGCATGAACATTACAGAACATATTTACACAAACCTGGATGACCCAGCCTACTATACATCTAGGCTACATGGCATAGCCAATAGCTCTTAGGCTACAAACTTGTAGTGTGTTATTGTGCTGAATACTGTAAGCAATTGTAACACAATGGTTAAGTATTTGTTTCTAAATATATCTAAACATAGAAAAAGTACAATAAAAATATGGTATAAAAGATAAAAAAATGGTACACGCATATAGGCACTTACCATGAATGAAGCTTCTGTGGGTGAGTGAGTGAGTGAGTGGTGAGTGAGTGTGAAGGCCTAGGACATTACTGTACACTACTGTAGACTTTAAGAACACTGTACACTTAGGCTACACTGAATTTATTTTAAAAATAGCTTGCCGTCTTCAATAACAAATTAACCTTATGTCACTGTAATTTTTTTACTTTATAAACATTTTAATTTTTAACTTTTGTACTCTTTGTTTTTTTGTTTTTTTGGCTTTATTTTTGAGACAAAGTCTCATTCTGTTGCCCTGGCTAGAGTGAATGCCGTGGCGTCAGCCTAGCTCACAGCAACCTCAAATTCCTGGGCTCAAGCAATCCTTCTGCCTCAGCCTCCTGAGTAGCTGGGACTACAGGCATGCACCACTATGCCCAGCTAATTTTTTTTTCTATATGTTTTTAGTTGTCTGATTAATTTCTTTCCATTTTTAGTAGAGACAGGGTCTCGCTCTTGCTCAGGCCGGTTTTGAACTCCTGAGCTCAAACAATCCACCCGCTTTGGCCTCCCAGAGTGCTAGGATTACAGGCGTGAGCCACCACACCCGGCCTTGGACTCTTTTATAACACTTGGCTTACAACGCAAGCACATTGTACAGTTGTACAAAATTATTTTCTTTATTTATATGTTTATTCCATAAGCTTTATTCTATTTTTAATTTTTTGTTAAGTTTTTTACTTTTTAATCTTTTTTGTTAAAAATGAAGACCCAAACATACACAGTAGGCTAGGCCTTCACAGGGTCAGGATCATCAAAATTATTGTCTTCCTCTCCACATCTTGTCCCACTGGAAGGTTTTCAGTGGCAATAACATACACGGAGCCGTCATCTCTTATGGTAACAACGCCTTCTTCTGGAATAACTCATGAAGGACCTGCTTGAGCCTTTTTTACAGTTAACTTGTTTTTTAACAAATATAAGGAGTAAGGAGTGTACTTTAAAATAATGGTAAAAGTATGGGATAGGAAATTATAAACCAGTAACATAGTCATTTATTGTTAGCATTATGTACTATACATGATTGTATGTGCTATGCTTTAATACACCTGGCAGTACGGTAGTTTACACCAGCATCACCACAAATACATGTGTAATGCTTTGCTCTACAACTTTACCATGACCATGTAGATAGGAATTCTTTAGCTCCATTATAATCTTATGGGACTACCACCAAATATATGGTCTGTCATTGACTGAAATGTCATTATGTTGCACATGACTGTATATATAAAGTTCCATTGTGATACTTTACATCTACAGTTTGTTGTGATATTCCAGAAATTAAATGGTGCTAATTTTCCAGCTGCCCCAGGCCCAATAAACAGTGAGTCACCATAGTGAACTGAATAAAGCCCCTCACATACTCCTTAGAAGAAATAACTTACTAAGCTGTTCTTCCTGCCAAACAAAAGCTGCATCTGGCCGACTTCCACCTGAACCCTGTTGTTATAAGCATTTTATAAAGACCCCAAGGTCTGAGCAATGCTTCCACTGTGTTATCTGAAGGGTATATCACTGAAGCAGACATGTGTTCCCCATAGGAGATTAATCTAAGGAGACTTTTGATAAAATCAAGGCTGTGCAGGTGTGCGTGTGGGCTGGGGAGTTGCGGAGATGTAATAATACGTTTTGTGTCTATTCATATGACTGTGTCAAAGTTGTTCTGACAAAGTACAAAGACAAAAATTATTTAAGCCTTGGAGGTTGGGGTTCCAAGAACAAAATAGATGGCATAGGAATATAGACGAAAAAAATACATAAGCCTGGTAAATCACTGCCACAGCCAGTTCAGCCAGGATTTAATCATTCACCAAGGCAATTTCCAGAACAGGTAAGATTATCTCAAGCAGTTTCCCATGGAAATTTCAACTCAAGTGATTAGAACAGATACAGAAAGAGCTGGAAGATTCACTATGAAACATGGTAAATGTTAATAAAATCCCCTTCGCAGTAATATGCAGTTACGTATCAAGGATCCTAAAAATGTCATAGTCTTAACCTAATAAATCATTTTTAAGACATAAAGCACCATACACAGTGTCTGAAAAATACAAACACACCAAGAAAGGTTTAATGTATGATAATAGTATTTATAACAAAGACTATGCTGCAACCATCTGTTATTAGCTGTTTTGGTTAAATAAATTTGGTAAATTTATAGCTTATGAAATATAGTAGCATACATATTTTGTTTATGTGACAATATTATAAATCCATTCCAAATATTATTCATATATTATATGAAAAATTCATAGTGAAACATTATATAATATATATAGTAATATTCAGCTGTCTTAAACTTTGCAAAACATTATATATCTTAAAAGAAAGAAGAAAGCACTGATTATCTTTGGTTGTTGAGATTAATCTCTTTTTCTTTTCTGGATTTTAAGAAATGGTATGTAAATTTTATCTACATCTGCTATAGTGAAGGAAAAGGAAAATGCAGTTGATAAAACAAAAACAGAAAGATGATAATTCTGGTGAAAGAACTGTAAAAATGTATATTGGACTCTACTGAATCCCATGCAAACAACTCTAATTACTAACTGCCAGGAAGGTATCAGAATAGCGTTAGGTGATGGATAGCCATTACTATCTTCGAGAATGAAGAGAGGGGGAGGAAGCACTTAGGAAAATGCACAATAAAGGAATGTGAACATGGTAGAAAAGCTAGCACGTGGCTAGTGAATCTGGCCAGAGAGAATCTGAGGGCCTAATAGCACCATTCCTTGTGTTGTTCATGATTACAAAATAAGGGATTATAAGGAAAAAAAAATTCTTATTTATTATTGACCAATTTCATGGTTAAGTGAGGTTTTAGTTATTATTATTATTATTTTGCTTGGGAAATGGGTGTTCTATGGAAGCAAGAGCAAGGGCAAGGCTGGAACCCTGCATTCAAATAGCCTTCCTGGATTTTAGCCTATTTCTTATCTTTTTCTAATCTTATCGAACACAGGGATCCAATAAATGCCTGCTCTGACTTACTCCTAGTGTTGTCTTGCAAATAAAATTAAATTATGGATGGGAGTTTCAGAAATGTAATGTGTTACTATTGTGGGGGTTTTCCAGACACCCAAAGTATATCTTTGTACAGAAGTGGGCCTTCAAGTGCCACTGAAAGGTTTTAAATGGGGTTTGAAGTTGCCCAATTACAGCCTTTCAGATGAATCAAAGACAAAGTCTCGTAATCTTCTTCTCAGGTCTGAAGCTCTTTGGTGGGAAGGAGATGAGAAGAAAGAGCAACCGTATCTCTATGTGGATTATTAAATAAGAAATGGCACTGGTACATCAGAGGCATTGGGGTAAACAAGCTCTGCTCATCCCTTGTCTTGATTTCTCTTTTTTTTCCCCAAATAAATCCAGAAAACACACAAAAGGCTTTTACTTCAAGGGAGTTGAAAGAATGTCCTTTGCTTCTTTGTTGCATTTAGCCTTTGTTCAGCGGATAATCAAAGAAGCAGAGATTTTTTTTTTTTTCTCCCAGAGTGTTAAATTTCATCTCTCTAAAACAACTACTGAAAATTTAAATCTCTGAAAATACGCCTGAGGAAACCAACTTTTGTTTTTGTGAATATCTGTATAGATCCTAAGTATAATTGCTTAAAATATGAACAAACTCTCCCCAACAACACATGGGCAGATTGTTTTCCATAGTTTCTGTGTGGTAACTGCCTGATGCATTGGAAGAAGCCCACGACTACCATACACAGAGGGATCGTCTGTATGTTCTTTCAAGCCACATCTTACAAAATATTTTCCCCTTAAAATGGGGTAATAATTATGGCAGGAGTGGCCTTACCCTCTTCTGAACTTCCCCGTGGCCTTATCTGCCTCCTAAAACATTGCTTATATTTTATTTGACGGTATGATTTAATATCCATTTCTGAGATTCATGAGAGAAGGAAATAATGAGCATTACTTATGCACATGTATTGTCCTACAGACACACATACTTTCTCTCTCTCTCTCTCTCCTCTCTCTTATTATTTATTTTTTTGGTCAAGCTGGGATTGTAACCCAAACAGTCTAACTCCGTAATTTTCTTTGTTTTGTTGTTTGAGGTTTTTTTTCCCCCCAAATTTTTCTCATTGTGGTAAAATACATATAACGTGCAATTTATCATCTTAACCATTCTTAAGTGTATAGTTCAGTGGTATTAAATATATTCATGACATTGTACAGCCGTCACCACCATCCATCTCCAGAACTTTTTTCATCTTTTAAACTGAAACTCTATATCCATGAAACAATAACTCCCCGTCCACTCCCCCTTTAGCCCCTGGAAACCACTATTCTACTTTCTAGCTCTGTGGTTTTGACTACTCTAAGCACCTCATACAGGTAGAATTACATAGTTTTTGTCTTTTGTGACTGGCTTATTTCACTTTGCATAATGTCCTCAAGATTTATCCACGTTGTAGCATGTGGCAGCATTTCTTTCCTTTTTAAGAATATAAAATGTTATAGTTACAATAAAAAACAGTATGTCTGTTCCTCAAAAAATTAAAAATAGAATTACCATATGAACCAGCAATTCCACTCTGAATATATACCCAAAAGAAGGACCAAAGAAGATATGACCAAAGCTTTGACAATATCCATGCCTGACTCCCGAACACACCTAAGCTTGTTTCAGTGTTTGTCTCACGATGATCTATGGAAATTTCATGACCAGAGTACTAGACAAAGTCAAACAATAATGTTTTTCTTTCCTTAAAACTTATCCCTTAGGGAAGAGAAGATCAAAACTTAAAAAGAAGGGAAACTTTGGTGTGGAACCACATAGAGCTTTTGAAAAATTACTGACCAGAGCCATCTATCTGTCTAGACATATAAGATTATACTAAGACCAAAACTGTTCAATCTTAGACTTCCTGGACTGCTTGGCATGACAATGATACTCATAACAAAATTCACATAGCTCTTGATGGTTTTCAAAGTCTTTTCCTCTTCTTATCGTAATTGAGCCTCTCATAGCCCTAAGAATCTGCCAGTTCAGGTATTAGTGGTTATATTTGGCAGCTGGGAAAACTCAAGTTCAAAGAGATCGCATGTGGTTTACTGAAAGTTACAAAATGGAGAAGTGGCAAAATTGGGTCTTGTATTTATCGTTTTGTCTTCAAATCTTACCTTCTTTCCTTTCATATGTTAGCAAGCATAAATCTCAGTTCAAAACATGTGTCCACAAATAAAACTTCACAGTTGCTATAGCAACTTTTTTTTTTTTTTTTAAGCTCTGATGCCAGACCAGTGAATTGGATCTAACAAGGCAGGACTGATCTTCGTTTCTTGCAGATTCTGTCGTGTCCCCGTCATTTCCTCTCTCAAAGCATTTGTCAGGCACTGGTGCACTGATGAAAAATTACTTGTATTCCTCTTGGTCAGTAAGCACCATGATGGCAAAATCTTGATTGGATGTATTTTGTTGACTTTTGAAACCCTGCTCCCTAGCTCCATGCCAAGCACAAGACAGATGCTCACTGGGAAATTGCTCTTGAATGAAGCAGTAGATCAGACCTATAGCAGAAGATCAATAAACACTAGCTTTCATTCATCCCTTTATTTCCAAGCCCCAAGCCTGTTCCAGTTTCTGCCTCATATTTATCTATGAAAATTTTACATCAGGTGATGAATCCTCCACCTAAATGTTACTTCCCCAGGTCACTTACCATTGTTTGATGAGGGACTAATTTCCCTCGTCCTGGCAATTCTCACATGAGAGAAAGCAAGTCTGTGCTGAGCTATTTTGTTATTAGAGCTGTCCTTTATTCATTTATTGTCACATTGATGGGGAGCGGGGTCTGGCCAAATTTTGACTGTGGCTGGAGCACAGAAAATGATGATAGATAAGCTGGCCTAGTAGGTGGGACAATGTCTATCATCACAAGCCATTTTACCACTTTCCTGAAGGAGGATGTTTTTCAAAGACAGGAGAGGAAAAATATCCAAATATTTAAATGAAATAATGACAGGCATTCAGGTGGGCACTTCAGGAAGCCCATCCCTAGCAAATAATCTGGAGCATGAGTGCCCTGGTAATTCACTAGACACAGAGTCCAGTAAATATGTCCTCAAAATAGTCCATATGAGAGAGAATTAGTTTTATTTAAAAGAAGCATGAGCAGGAATGGAGAAAAGACAGCATTTCTCACATATGATGAAGTAATTTAAAAATTAGCAAAACTGGGAGATTGGATATGGGGCTATTGAAAGAATATGAGGATAAGGCTCAAATTTGTAGCTGGAGTGCCTATATGGGATTCCTTATCAAGATGAATAACACATGGTAGGACACTATAAGTTTCTAGGCTATATTAAGGTATATAGTCTATAGTATATACCTATTCAATTAAATTATCAATAAATTAAATTTTAATTATATAATAAAATTATAATTAATTATAATTATTTATATTCCAAAATATAAATTTGGGGGAGCACAAACATTTAGCCCACAGCAGCCATTTTCCTAAACTTAAAGTCAGACTTTACTGTGAGGCTCTGTAGAACTTGAGACCACTGCCTAGCCAGTCCACAGGAGAGTGAAAAAAGGGAGAAGAAATAAGTTAAATATTTCATGGCTCTGAGACACTGCATGGTAGAGGAGAGCCACAGGCAAAGTCACCCTGGAGGAACTTAAAAACAAGACAGAACAAACAAGTAGAAAAAACAAAAAAAAAAAACAACAAAAATTATTATTAAAAATAGCAAACTTATATAAAAACAGAGAGAATAGTATAATGAATCTTAGTGTACTTTTGACCTAGCTACAGCAATTATCACAATAAGCCCACTCGTGTTTCAGGGACTGTTGTTGTTTTAAAGTCTGTTTTATCTGATATAAAAATAGCTACTTTTGCTTGCTTTTGGTTTCCATTTGCACAGAATATTTTTTTCCACCCCATTACATGAGTGTAAAGGGGTGACTCCTTATAAGATAATTTTCTTGGAAAGAGCAGATATTTGCATTATTTTTTTTTATTCATTCTGTCAATCTATATCTTTTAAGTGGGATATTTTGACCATTGGCATTTAATGTTAAAACTGGTAAGTGAGGTACTGTTCATCATGTTGACTGCTACCTGTTTGCCTTGTATTCTCCTTTACGTTACTGTTTTACAAGATCTGTAAGATTTTACTTTCAAGTGTTTTTAAACCGGTGCGTATATCTACAATTTTTTTCAGTGGTTAGACCTATTTTGAGCATTTCCTATAGGGGAAGTCTTGTGACAAATTTCCTTGGAGTTTGCTTGTCTGGGAAAGATTTTATTTTTTCTTCATTAGTGAACCTTAGCTTTGCAGGATACAAAATTCTTAGCTGACAATTATTCTGTTTAAGAATATTAAAACTAGGTACCCAGTCCTGTCTGGCCTGTAAGGTTTCCGCTGAAAAATCTGCTGTACTCTAATGGGTTTTCCTTTGTAGTTACTTGACGCTTTTGTTTCACAGCTTGTAAGACTTTCTCCTCCACTTTGACTTTAGCCAGATAGATGCCTATGTGTCATGCTAATTTCTATTTGCAATAAATTTTCCAGGAATTCATTGATCTTCTTAAATCTGGATGTCTAAATCTCTAACAAAACCAGGGAAGTTTATAGATTATTCCCTCAAATCCATTCTTCTTGATAACAGAAAGAATGGATTAACCTTTTTAAGTAGAACCACCAGTAATAAGAACTTCTTACATGAACCATGTCATTCAACCCTCATTCTTCCCCATGAGGCAGGTTTTAATATGTAATTTTACAGGTAAGAACCTGACCAGTTTATACAATTTCACGGAGTGAGCCTGGCTTCACATCTCTATTGAATTTATTCTCTTGCTCTAAATTTGGTGCTCACTCTTGTCAATCAATGTCCTCCGTATGTTATTCTTCCTAGGGGAATCATCTTCTTCCCTTTCTTCTAGCTTAATCCTACCATGCTTTAGATATTAACTTCTATACTACTTTTGGGAACATTTCCTAGCCTTCCCACTCTGAAGCTGTTAGGTATCCACTTTTATACTTTCATATTTTTAGTAATTTTATTTATAAATGTTCCAATCAAAAAATAAAACTCCAGTAATCATCTTCTATAATACTTAAGAAAATATTGGTTTAATCAACACTGCATTTTTTGGGAAAAAGACGTAGACACACAGATAGTAGGCTCCTCTGTGAAGCCTTGGCTCTTTGCTGCTGCCACTCGTGTTATTTGTTTATTCAAATAAATTGTATTTGTTTTCAACATTACATATTCCATTTGTACTTTTTATTGCAATTATTTGCTACATTTCATTGTGTTTATGTAATATTTAATTAGAGTCCAGAAGGAAAGAGTTGTCACATTTATGAAAACAAAATGGAATATTTTACAAAGATGCAATAAAGAACAACGCAAAAAAAAAAATGTTGCTACTTTAGGTGAGCATGAAGCAATACAGAAGAGTGAGAGAAATTCCAGATGGATGACGTTCTTATCTTACAACTGTAAGTTCTCATCCCACTTTGATGAAACTGAAATCAGAAATTGAATTATGTGTGATGTATTCCATGTGAGAATCATGTTATAAAGGCAAGTTTGCATCCTAATCAACAGACATATATTCCAAGAAAATATATTTAACTCGCATCAAAAGACCAATGAATGTGCCTTTATATGTTTAAAATCAAAATTTTCTTTAAGTTTGGAATACTCATTTTGATCCCCAGCTGAACCCTGTTTTTCATTTTGCTAATCATATCAGTCAGTGTTCCTGCAGGAAACAAATGGAACACTGGGATGATTTAATAATGAGAATTTAATGAAGAGACATTTGCAAAGGTTATGAGCAACAATAGATGCATCCAACTTTTGGGGGCAAACAGGATGCTATTCACACCTTTAGACCTAGGGGGTAAAGGAAATAAAATGGAATTACTGAAACCCGGCAAGACTTGGAACCTTGAAAAAGAAATTGCTTAATAGGAGTTACGGCACCAGGTAAAGGAATGCAGTCCTTGCCAGAACTACAGCCGTGCAGGAAGAGAGATGAGAAAGAAATATCCAGACTTCTTTTTCTTCTGGCTTTCCAGGTTCCAGCTGGTGCCTCTCATTGGCCCAAACTCAACTGGTACCCAAAGGAGCCTGGATAATGTGGCCCAACAGATGTCAGCCCTCCAGGGTCCACAGCAAGGCAAAAAAAGGGATGAAAATAGATGTGGGTGATAGAATAACCAAACCACTGATCAAGTCCATTCTCTATCATGATGGGCAAGGAGTTTTCCACCAAATTTATTTAGGAAATACCTTCCCCTTTAGATTGTAAAATGAGTTCTCTAAAATCAACAATGTACCCATTTTGTTATGAGCCATAGTCCACAATAAATAAATACTTTCTATAGCATAGAAAATCACTCAAAGTTTGTTCCCTTATTGATGATTTTGAAAGAATACAAGCACAACTTTAAGATTGAATTGACTTTCATTTTTTTTTTTTTTACTGCAAGATTGGTGCATGAGTTGGTGACAGGCTCTAGTTTAAGAGATTGCATTTTGTCCATTTGGTTTCTGCAAACACTGAAAGAGTGATTTTCTAGAATTGATTTTGATTACTGGCTGCGTGTATGGTATTAGAACCATTACCCTGATGGGAGAAGTGTTATTGTTACGGCCCTCAACTCTATGGTCCCTTCAGTAGCAAAGTTAACTTAATTAGTTCTCAAGACAACACTACATCTTCTGTTGTTTATCATTTTTTTCCTTCCTCTTCTACAACCCTATGCTAATTTATTTTACCACGCTCACAAAAGAGCTCCGAAAAGTAAATTATATACTCTCACCATGCGGTTGATTTATAATGCTTTCCTAGAAGAAAACAACTTATGTAAAACTCTGAGAATTAGGCATTCCTATGTTATTTTTCTCAATATATTTTATTCTCTTCCCTTTGTAATAGCACTTTGTCCCTTTGCATACATATTTCTGTAAGCATTAAGGCCTAGCAAAGTATTTTTATGCCTTAGATTAAGTAGAAAGCTAACAAATTTGAAAAAACATGCTGAAAAAGAATAAGAATAGGGAAAATGGGGAGACAGGTTTTAGCAGACATAAACTGTTAGATTTAGAAGACATTTTAGATATTTCTTGTCCAAGTCCATTATTTTTTAAGTGATATTTCTGAGGTCCCAAAAGGAGAATTATATTGCCTATGGTAAGTCAGAGCCCACATAGAAAATTCAGTCTCTCTCTGACAAGTGACATTGGAAGAATTTCAAAGTTATCCCTTCCTACTTAGGTTTCTCCATTTCCAAATCCAAC
Organism: Avahi laniger; assembly: GCA_963575035.1. Taxonomy (NCBI): domain Eukaryota; kingdom Metazoa; phylum Chordata; class Mammalia; order Primates; family Indriidae; genus Avahi; species Avahi laniger. Next base: position 75,172 of record CAUYSK010017353.1, read on the forward strand.
TATCAAAACAACAAACAAGGTACTAACTAGGATGAGCTTCATTCAACAGCATGTTATTTTAGTGTAATGTAGAAATTTGAAGCCAGTTTGTTCCAGTCTCAAGTTATTGTAAGCACCTCTTTCTACATCATCTTTCCCTTTCTATCTCACTGTGTTTTAAAATTTTTTCATCTACTCAACAGCAAGTAGGATGCTATGTTTTCCCCACAAAACATACATCATTTTATGAGGGGAAAAATATATATCACAGCTCCTTGCCCAATTGCTTTTTTCACTATACATTTTCACTGATTTTTTTCGGCACCTTCCTATGAGACAAATGATGTGTCATGTTTTACATTTGAAGGAAAACATCTAAAATAAATATGCAACAATTTTATTTCTATGACTTGGCATGTCATGAAATGAGAAAAATGCTATAACAATTAACACATGGAAAACAAAAGCTCAGTCATGTTAAACAGGAATGTCATTTCCACAAAATTAAACAAGTCTGGGTAGTCATGACTTCTTTACAATTCTAAAGATTAGATCGGGGAGTTCTGACTATCCTTTGTTCTACCACATTGTGTTCAGAACTATAGAAACATGTGTTTACAAATTGCTCTTTTGTATTTTCTACTTATCTAGAGCCCTCAAATGGGAGTTTGAGCAAAGGAGTTACAGGAAACCAGCTAATTTTGGCAGCCAAGCATGCAGCCATGATGTGGTAGACCTGAGAGGTCAAGAACACAGGTACTGAATCCAGAGAGGCACTGTTTGCTGCTGGGGGTGCTGCGGGAAGTGAGGGCAGGAGTAGGGTGTTGAGAAAGCATTTGGGGACCAATCTTCCCTCTCTGAAGCTGTAAAAGTATTAAGGTTCTTCTTGCTTGTAGCATTAGATTCTGGGTCATATTTTCTTTGACGTGTCCATGGTTTTCTTAATTTACAACTACTTAAGAAATCAAATAAACTGTTTTTAGAATTGATGAAAAGCAAAACACACACACACACATGCACACAAGCAAATAGATTTTCAGACCAGGAATGGAAAAGAAGTTTCAATTTAGGTGGCGATACTGCACTGTCATTAAGTTAAGTGGTAGCCTGCATAGCTATTTTGAGAAAGATTATAAAATTACTCACAAAAATTACGGGGACACACACACGCACACACAGAAAACACATCCATCCATCTACATACAGGCATTTAACAACATCTAACACTTGCCTGGCATGTTTTACGTTATGTTGTATATGGTGTCTTATATGCATATATGTTTTAGGTATTTTTCTTCATAATATATGTCTGACATGATCCTAAGCATGTCACAAACATAAACCTATTTAATTCTCCAAACTACTAGTAAGGTATGTACTATTATCACCATTTTAGAGATGAGGAAACTGAGGTCTCCAAGGCTGCCTAGTTAGGAAGTAGCAGAATGAGATTTTAGTCTGGGGAATTTGGCTCCAGATGTTATATTGTTGAGCACTCTATTAGACTGCCTTTCATGATATAATGTTCCATAAAATATTTATCATGTGCCTTAAGGAAAGCTCTACTTTTGGCACCAGGATAACAATGATGAACCACACAGAAATCCAACTCACCTGATGCTTAATTCCAACAGCAAAGACAGGGATAGATAAGGGATCCAATATATGAAATGGTTTCAGATAAAATATCAAAGTCAAAAGAAAAAATAAAATAGAAAAATGATAAGGAAAGCTTTGAGGAGATGGTGTATGATAGAAATGTGAATGCTGAGTAGAAGCCAACCTTGTGAGGCAAAGCCCTTCAGAGAGAGGAAGCAGCAAGTACAAAGCCTTGTTCCAGGAACAAAGAGACGGACTGTGTGTGTGGAGAACCTCAGTGCACAGCAGAAGAAGTTAGTGTGGAAAAGCTCTTCAGAGAATCACGTATGCATAATCCAGTGAGTCACATTAAGGAGTTGAATAATGTCTTCCATGAACAGAGTGGAGGAGACATCATAGGCAACTCCTACTCATTCTCAGCTTTTGTCTGAACGCTCACTCTTGGCATCAGTAAGTTCTTTCCAGTAACTGAGCTTCTCTTTCAGACTCTTGGAGTATTTATTAATACAATTATTTGTCTTTTGACTGGTTTAACCTGTTGTCTGACTAAGGATTCTGGTGGATTATATAGGAAAACACTCTTCCCATCTAAACAGTAATGCCCAGGTCAACTTCTAAATGCAAAATCAAGACACAGAGTCTGAAGTTCCTGTTCGTATCTCTAGATTATTAATTAAAATGAGGGCAGCATCAATAATGAAAGAAATACCTATTTACAAAGTGCATAATGGAGCACTCCACTCTTGAAGCTTTATTAAATTATTTTATTGTTAAAAAAAGAAATCTCTGCCTGCACAGTTTGTAGATACTTCCTATTTATTTAAATTAGGTTGAATTGTTCAGAACAAAATATAGAGTTTAGAACAATTGTAAAATAATTACCTTGAGTAATTGAATGAATTCACAATTTTAAGTTTAGTTTATAGGATTATTCAAATTCTGAGGAATTCCTATCAAACTACCTGCATTCTGTGGTTTGCCTAATTATAGTAAGAATGTAAATGATATTCTTCTGTGTGTGATTTTTATCATACAAATTCTATCCCAGATCTTAACAGAAATATGAATTTTATATGTTTGATAAAAGTGAAGGCTGAGATATGATTTTACAACAGAGAGTAAATAGAGCAAGAATCAATCAGCATTTATAAATAAAGATGAACAAATCTTAATGACAAAATTAATTCCAAAGTCAATAACTGAGTGTGAAAAATCAATGGGCTTGAGGTCAGGGAATTTGAGTTCTAGGCTCTGTTTTATAAACAATGCATAAACTGAGAAAATTTAAAAATTTGAATAAAATGATGCTTACAGTTTGATAAGACAACTTATTGATTTAAAATATTTCAAAAATATCCCAATAAGCCATGCTTCATTTGTTCAGACCCAATTTTTCCCCCTTGTATTGCAAGTAGCAGAGAGCATGTCAGCCTTAATTGAGTGCTCAGGTTCTAACATATAGTAGTTAATAAATATGCTAGTGAATTGTTGTTAAATTAATGTAGGAGTAAATGAATGATGTATATATATAAATGAAGGTAGGAAGAAGGAAAATATGAATGTTTTTTGATTTGGGGTAGACCAATTGGATTATAGCTGGCCAGTAACTTTATGGAATTTGTCCCCCAAAACATAAACTATTAATATTTGTTTTTGCATCTTCCATAGGTGCCACATGTAAGATGGTTTATCTAAATATTTAATGAAATATTTATGTGAAACATTTTATAAGCTAAGAAATGTGCATAAACGATTAGCCAGTAGCCAAATGACCACAGTGCCAAGTAGCTTTGCCTTTTCCTTCCAAATCTGCTTCCTACCCCTCTTCCCATTATCTTAGTGCCAGGAGGAGCACCTGTGTGTGTACCAATGAGTTTCCTTGTCCTTGTGCTTCTAGTTGTGACATGTCATGAGCCCCTTAGAAAGAGATCAGAGTAGGAAGTCAAGGTCAAAATGTACCTTTCTCAGACTTATTTTTGCATAGTCCATGAAAATAAGCTTTTTTGAAAATATCATATTTGAGATTATCTTTTCCTTGGGACTCTCAATAATAAACTACCCATATTCTCAAAACCTCCAATCCCACTTCCCTATTCCCAAACTCCCTGGAAAATCCCTATAAAGGAAGTCTAATTAACTAAAAATGCAATGGATACATTGGAATATTGTAGTAATTAGAATTTAAATTCTGAAGTCAGAAAAGTTATCTGAATATTTTCATCATGAATTATCAGTTGCATAACTATGGATAAGTTAATCACCATTTGACAGATGAGAAAACTAGGACTTAGACAATCTTAAGGTACATTATCTCACTTTTGTTAACATTCACTGAATATTTCCTAGGTGCCAAGGATTTAGGCAAGACCTTAACCTTCTTGATGGAGTTGTTGGAAGTATATATAATAAAATGTGGTTTTATTTTTTTATTTAATTTTAAAAAATATATGAGTACTACCAGAATAAAATAATGATACTAACAAGCATCTTATTTTCTGAGACCTTGTTTTGATTAGCTTCTCAACAAGGAAAAGTTAGAGCATTCAAAAGAGGTATTCAAAGAAAGTTTAATAAAGGGTCAATTTATAAGACGCTATGGTAAATCATCTTGAGATACAGCCACTGCAAAAATGTAGCTAAGAAGCAAGGGAGACAGAGGGCAAGGTAACCAGCCCAGTTTGTGCAGTCTGCAGAGATCTTCCTCCCAGGGCACAGATCAGAGAAGAAGAAGAAAGAGAATAGATTTGGAGAGGCCACAGAGAATTATTTAGATAGAACGTGTCCATGATTTTGTACACAAAAATCACAAACTATTATTGCTTGAAAACTATGGTATAGATAATCAAATATGAGTGATTTCCTATAAGCCTGTTATTTTTTAATTCTACTATTAGGGACTTAAATCCCTAATTGGCAAAAATTTGGTGAACATCACTCTTAGTGTTGTGTTCTCTAGGCCAAGTGGACCACCACCACCTAAAAGATACCTGGTTAACATATCAGTCTTTGAATTCATTTTTTGCAAAACAGTTGCAGTGAAATATAAGATCATTTATCACTTCTCTACCCCACCCTCTCCCTATAATTCAGGAAATCCTTATAGAATTTTTCCAATTGATGTGTAGTATGTTAGTCTCAACTTGTGCAGAGGCAACAATGTATGAATATATACTATCATGATGTTCTAGTTTGGCTTCACATGGGATTCAATGGGAGTCTTTAAAAATCCCAATATTCTAGCTTGCCTATCAGAGCAATTAAATAGAAATCTCTCCAGAAAGGACATCAGTGTTTATGAATTCTCCTAGGTGATTCTCATGTACATTCAAAGTTAGGAACCACTGGTGTAATGCAGAGTTTCTCAACCTCAGCATTATTGATATTTGGGCCAGAGAGTTCTTTGTTGTAGGGGGCTCTCCTATGTACTAGAGGATGCTTAGCAGCATCTCTAGCCTTGCCTACTAAATGCCAATGGTACCCCACCAACCACAGTATTAATCCAAAAATGTCTCCAGACCTTGTCACATGTCTCCTGAGGCAAAAATGACTCCTCGTCGAGAACAAATGGTGTAATGGAAATAAATAAACTCAGCTGTGTCTAAGTCCAATTCCTTCCACCATACTATCAGGCCCTCCTGCCCTAATTAATTATCTCAATAATTTGTGGTCTTAGTTTATTCATCTGCAATTTGAGAATAAGTTTTATCAAGTATGTGAAGTACCTGATATGCCATAGATAGCATAAAATATCAGTTATTATTCTGCTTCAAATTTGCAATGATGAAGGAAAAATTCTGTTGCTATTTTGAGTCTAGGTAATATTTTGAAATAAACATACTTTTTACCTTGGCAAAAAGAGTAACCAAAACTGTTCTGAAAATAATCTAGAATTTTAAGATATAGAGATTCTGAAATTACAGTCAGAGTAAACTCAAAATAAACTGCAAGTCTAGCCAGCTTAAGACATCACGGTGTCACTGGAGAGCAATTCCCAGGCCAGCTTTGTATCAATTATCAGGAATGTTGTGAGAGCAAACCATGTCTTTGCCAATCAGTCATTTCACAATTTTGGTTCAAAAAATGCATGGACTGTAATAGTACAAAAGGCAATTGCCGCCATTCTAGGGTAAAACTTCCAGAGCAAACTAGAAGCATTCATTTTCCCAAGGCCCCTTGCTGAGTAGTTTACGAGTGACTGTAATTATGACTTGATTTTTGTCACCTGAGCAATTGCAGGAAGTGTTATCTGAGCCATTTATCAAGCAAAATGGAATAAGCACACACATAGGACTGACAGAAGAGACATCTATTTTATCATTTTGCTCTTCTGATATAGACCAGGTATATCATGTGGGGCCATGATTGTTAATTAAGGGAATTCTTTTCATTTCAGATATCAGAAAATGAGAGTGAATTTATTTATTTATTTACTTATTTACTTATTTATTTATTTATCTTTGTTTTTCACTTTCTTTTCTTTTTTTTTTTTATTTCAGGGTATTATGAGGGTACAAACATTAAGGTCACACTTTATATCTTTGCCTCACCCAAGCAAGGGTTAGGGGCATGCTCTTCCTCCCTACACTGCTCCCCGTGTCCTTTGGTTGTAGGAGACTTTAGAGTCAGATTCACCTGGTTGGAATCTTATTCATCGGTTTCCCTATTTATCAGTTAATTAATATCTGCATTTAGGCAAATTGCTGTGGTTTTGTCAGCACCCCCCCACACACACACATACACATCAAGTTGACTTTTCCAAGCCCTATGAGAAATGGTTTTGTGGGTAAAAATTGATTCAGAGAGGATAAAAAAAGAAAATCTGACATAAAGACAAAAATAAAGTTAATATTTAGTGACTACACATCTCCACACAGCATATTTTTATTTTTTGATTGTCTATTGTCTGTATCCTTCACAATACTATTTGTACAGCAGAGGTTATGGCTCTTTTGTTTAGTGATCTTACCCAGTTGTCTAGAACAATGCCTACCATGAAATAAGCTAACAATAAGTACATGTTAAAGGAGTGAATACATGGACAGATGAAGGAGACATATATTGAAATTACATAATCTTTTTGCTCCATTTCTACCTTTAAAACTGACACTGACAATTTTACAATATTACGATGTATAGTATTTTATATCAATAATTAAAAAGTCTTTATTTTATGTTTTACTATAAGAAGGGAAAGGGGCGTGGTTAAGGAAAATGCTCTCCAACTACACCTTAAGATTGTTTGATTGGAATTCCACGTGAACCCTAATTTGATTGCTCTCTGGCCTTTGAATTGGACCGTCTTCCATTAAAGAGCTGTAAAGTCATACTTTCTTGTTATTGATATAAACTTGTTTTTTGTTTGTTTGTTTGTTTGTTTGCTGTTCCGTAGTTGGGCAGGAGATTCAGCAAGACAGTGGCTTTTCCAGTGAATTCAAAATAGTTCTCCTTGGAATGGACCAAGACTTTTTATTGGGTCGTGTGTCTAACAGACATGGTAGCATGTGAAGCCCAGATGAAATCTCACAAATCACCGCTTACTGATTCATAAGAGAGGGAAAGCTGATTTAGATGCTCTCAAGTGAAAGATTGAAAGTGACGGAAGAGATCTAGGGCTCGTCTATGTTATGACACATTTCCAAGAGCTCACCTGGAACAGAGATTAAATTAGGCTCCCTTTGGAGGAAGTAGGGTTCTTTAAGACTCTAAATGTAGCTGGATATTAGGATGGAGGTCTAATCTTAAATTTAATTTTGAGAATATTAGCCTGCATCCCTTGAGTTCACATCTCTAAATGTGAAGCAAAAAATTTTCTGCTAATGAAGGCGAAGGCTTCAAGTAGAGGTCATTTGAAAGCTTCAGGCAGAGGACAGGGGATTCCTTTTCTGTATCCATCAGGCAGCTTTAGTTTTGTGATATTATTGTTCCCAGGCTTGCTTGATAGCTATCTGCACGGGACATTTACAAATCTTGCAGTAGAAAATACAGGAGGGAATGGAAATCTCATTACTGAATGAATCTGTGCTTTCTCAAGACTTGGAAAATGTCAAGGTATTTTCTCTTCTTCATAATGTTGATGTGCTCTTAATTGAGGCAGTGGATAAGAGAAAGACAAATTCACAGAGGATTGTTACTGACCATGCTGATTGTTCAGGTATGTTGCCTTCTGTTTTCCTGGTCTGAAAGAATGGAGAAAACTTTGTGATTAATTGGATGAGAGAAGGAGGAAGTAGTTTGGTAGTTCCAGGGCAAATATTTGCCAGGCACAAAAATGGGAATGGTAGCCCCTAGCCTGATTACCACGATGGTTGCCATAGGATTGGATAATTTAATAAGCAAAATTGAGGTCATTAAGCTGCAACGTACATAGTTCAAAATGTATAAAATGTTACCATCTCTTTGCATCATGAAGAAACGTATCCTGTAAATCTTTCGGGCAAAAGTGGTGACTTTCAAGGACATGAGGGTGTGTGTGCGTGTGCGTGTGTGTGTGTGTGTGTGCGTGCATGTGTGTGAGACAGACAGAAAGAGAGAGAGAGAGAGAGAGAGAGAGAGAGAGAGAAAGGGAGAGAGAAGAGATTTAGGGAGCAAGACTGCATGTAAATCAGTGAAGGCATTTTTCAAGTCCTAAATTAGTAATAATTTCTATTACACATTAATTTTCCTTTAACCAGCCCTGGGCACCTAGAAGAATTTTACTATCTTACTCCCCTGCGTTTCAGTGAGATGCTTGTAAATTCATTTTGCCTTATTATGGATAATATGCACACCAGGAGGGAATTTATTTTTTAATGTGGTTGGTCTTCCATTCAAAATTGCAATGCCTCTCTAATTTTATGGGCCATGAAATACAGTTTCCACGGTCATCTCCTGCCTCCCTCAGCCTCGCTGCACTACTGGTCCATATTCTCTCATGGGCATCAAAGAGTAGCTTTAAGCCAAGAATTTACATTCTCTTAGATGTTTAAGAAAAATGTATTCTAATTCTGTATTCATAAATCTTGCCTCCCTGTTCTCCATCTACAACTCTCTACAACTACCATTTGTAGAGTATTTACAATGTGTCAGGCACCATGCTAAAAATTTACAAAATTATGTTTTTAAATTGTTACAGCTCAGGACAGCAGTTATTGTTAGCCCTAACTTACAGGGGAGAAGGAAATCAAGGCTGGAAGAATTTAAATAAGAGCTCATAAATGTCAGATATGGGTTCTAATTCAGGTCTGTCTCCTTTTTAACTCCATACCAAGTTGCCTCTTCTTTACAATAAACTTCTTTCATTTAGAGTTTCAAATTCTAATTTCTCATCGAGTGTTTTTTTTTGCTAATTTTCATAATTCATGGTTACTGGAATTAGAAATCTCATAATTTCCTAAAAGAAACACCAAAGTAAACTTCTATATAAATTCATCTTTAGTTATATAAGAATAATTGGTACCAAAATTTTCTTTGGAGCTGAAAATCCTTATAACCACCCATTACTTCTCATTATAATTAACTTAAAAATGCAGTGTTACTATTAATGGATGTAATTACATACTGTAGATAACTGTAAACTCTATCATTATACTAATGAAATGTAAAACATTCCTGAAGCAACTTGGTAGCAGCTGAAACACCAGGTTACAACATTTTACCAGTTATTGGAGCTTGGCATAATGCTTGTAATATATATGAGAGCCAGTCTGGCACAAAATTCAGGTGATTTTTTAAAACAATTAAATACAGTATTGAAACAGGGAGATAAGAGAATACACCATGCAGAGATTTACCTCGAAATGCTGATACACACACACACACACACACACACACACACACACACACATAATAAAGAATCATTATGAGGCAATCTAAGTGCAATCTAAGAGGTCAAGTGTTTCAGGGTGAGCTGCCAATGTATCCTTCCTTAAATAAGCTAACATCAGAGTTTGTTTTTGTTTCCAAATGGTTTTAAACCCCAAGTAATTGCAACAACATCTGCCTCCTGCTGGGGTACATGGATGCTTCTGTTTAGGAACAGCCCTAGTGGTCCTCCCTCTCTAATCTCCTCTCCTTTTTACTTCTCTGGCAGGGTCCCTCTCCAGACCTGGCACAGATCATACATTCACTCTCAGATGTCTGGGCAAGTGTCACCACCTTCCCTGAATGCTTAATTTAAACTTTCCTCCCTCATCAATCTCACTCCATTTAAACTGATTTTTAATGTTTTGAAGTCATTTTATTTTCTTTTTCTTTTTTTTTTTATTTTTTGCTTATCCATTATCTGCAGCCAAAGCCTGCACTTGAGTGAAAGCCCCATGAGAGCAACGATCATGTTGGTATCACTCACCTGAGTGTGCTCAGCCTTTAGCACAATGGCTAGAACATAGTAGATGTTAGCAAATACTTTTATTTTCATCGAGAATGAATGAATGAATAGGCCATTAGTCATTCCCCCTTATTACAAATGAGAAAATGATGCCATGCAGATCAAAGACCGATTTCTCTACATCTTCCCTGGAGTATACCCTCCGTTCATGCTGTTCACTTTGTCAAGGATTTTGACAGTATAATTGGTTATCCATCTCAATTCCCAGTCATTGACATCTATGTATTCATTGATTTGTCCCTAGTGACATAGGATATAATCTAGGGTCTCTAACATTTAAATATGATTCTTTGATCCCAAATATTCCTATCATCAGTTCTCTGAAAAAATTTGGTCCTGAATGTAAGGTAAAAGATGTGTATAGCTATTGTCTGTATTTCCTAAATTTGCATTCTTTCTTTCACTTGATTTGCTTTAATCCACTTGGATCAATCCAGTCTACTGTCCTGACAGTGTGTTTGCCAGGGTCACCGGGGACAGATTCAATGGCTATTTTCAGTCTGCACCTCACTAGATTACTCAGCTCTTTCAGCCAAGTAGACCACTCTTGAAATCTTTCTTCTCTGGGCCTCTAGTTCAGCACCTTCCCTTAGGTTTCCTTCTACATTTCTGAATTTATTCCTAGTCTTTGTGCCACTCCTGTACTCTAACTCTTCCTCAGTACAGTAATTGGGCCTTCTTTTTTTCCCTTAATCAATATGTGAAAAATTGACTCATTAAATAACGGTTATGTGTTGACGACATCCAGAATTTTATCTCCGGGAGAAAACTTCGTTGTGGTCTGGTCTTGTCTCTCCACTCATCTCTTTAATATCAGCACTTACAGTCATCCTACCATCAAGATGGGACTTTCCAATTGAGTAACAATGCAAATAAATATTAATCAAAGTTTTTTTTTTTACAAGATCCTATGTGATTTTTCCACTACCTGTCTCTCCAAATTCATTTCATGCTTAATTACCCTTTTCCTATACAAGATAATAAGCTTGGAGATCGTCTACTCTGTGATCCTGCCTTTTCTTTATTTCTCTCCTGACACAGTGAGCCTTTTCTTGACCTTTAAATGTTAGCTTATTGGCTAGGAGTGGTGGCACGTGACTATAGTCCCAGCTACTCAGGAACTGCCTGAGGCAGAAAGTATCACTTGAGCCCAGGAGTTTGAGATTGCCGTGAGCTATGATGACGACACCGCATTTTAGCCTGGGCAGCAGAGTGAGACCCTATCTCTAAATAAATCAATAAATAAATAGTGTATAATTTTTTTTTTTAATTTGAGGACCTCCTGGCTAACCCAATGAAATTAAACTTCCTTATTATTTTCATTCATAGAACCTAAAAATGTGTTTTCATACTACTTCAGAGCTCTCTATTTCTTCTAGTGTCTCTGTATGATTCAGAAAAATACTTCTCTTCCAGAATATGGATTGAAGATGTCACCCTCTCTGTGTGAACAAATAATACTTTTTCCTCTAAGCTGCCATAGCCCCTCACCATGACACAAGGCTTGTCTATGCAGTCAGGTTAGATTTCTTTCTTCATTCATGCCTTTCCCCACCCCTTGCCTGAACACCTTGTGCAGGACACACTTGTGAAGGCTTATACCAGTAACACATGGCACAACATGTAAATTTTTTATTTTGGTGTCTGCATGTAGGCTGCCGCCCACACCCCCACCCTGACAGATCCAGGAAAGCAGGAACCATGTCATTTTCATTTGCAATTATGTACCCAGAATTCAGTATAATTTCTGGCAGAAAGGGGGCACCCAATAAACATTGGCTAAATAAATAACTCTGTGATAGGTGTTTGTGAAAAGATTGAGCTTGCTTATTTATTTATTTATTGTGTAGTAGATAAGTACACAAAGATGTTCAGTACCAGGTGAGTAAGAAGAAGATGAGTTCACATACATATCTGCTAAATTCCCTTGTATGAATGAGAATTTAATAGTTTGTTATCTCCTAGTATCATCGGTTGAGGTACATGCCATTTTTTCTTGTCAGGTGTGTTCAGAAAACACCATTTCTTCCCAGGAGTTGAGGACAAACACAGGCTCACAATCTCTGGCAAGCGTGAGGTCACATTTGGTTATTATCTATGTCATAAGTGGAAGAAGTATTGAAACATTCTAAAATTATTTCTCAGATTGAATTTTATAGAACAAAGAGAAATTCTTCCAAATGTATGCCCAGGAAAAAAGGGTAGGCTGGGTCATATTGGAAATCTTGTTTCTAAGCATAGTTATCCTGTGAATGCAAAGAAAGCCCCAGCAAAAAGTGACAACTTTTTTGAAATTGTTCACAGGTAATAAAAAAGCCTAATTTTTCTAAAGATGAGAGAAAATAGCAGGCTAAGGATATCATAAAAATCAGGGGATGTTTCAATTCTATTTGAAAGTAGAACTTTGCAAAGACCACTGCCGCAATGAAGATGATTTGAGAGTCTTGCAGAAGCCCTGTTAATGCAAAGCAGTGAGATCATGTTTTTGGAACGTCCTAGACATGTCACCTGGTGGCCATTCACCACTCCTGGGCTGTGAATGTCAGTTTTTGTAATCAGGTAAAAATGTGATTTTGGTCTCGTTACTTCATATTTTGGAGTCCCAGTCTTTTAATCTGTAATGTGATGACAAAAAATAGCACTTACTGTATTGATATTTATGCAAACTTATGAAAACAGTATCCCATGATGCTTAATTGATTAACCGTTTAGCAGTATTTTGCTTCTTTTTCTCCTGATTACTTTTTCCTTTGTCCCTGTCCTATCCCCTGATAGTTGGTGAGATTCCACAAAAATCAAAGGGAACAATCACCTTTCTTTGCCACTGCTCCTGTCTCCTACACTACAGATAAAACTTTAGCTTTCCATCCAATTTCCAGGAATGACTTATTCTCATTTTTCAGTCATACCGAAGAATATTAGTGGGTTACTTTCTATTGTTAGCTTTGGAATTCTGCATACCTTTCTCGATTGTCCTTAACTATGTCTGTACATTTGGAATTATATACTCATTAAGCCACCCTTAGCTCCCTCATTTGAGTGTTCCACATCTTTTCTGTCAGGACACTCACCCACAACCCCTGTCTCTGCCCTTCACACCCAATAGGAGCAGATTGAACTCTCTTTACCTAATAATACAGTATAGAGGAAGTGATTCTGCAGAAATTAAAAACTGAACATCCCAATTGCACAGATACAAACATCGTATAACTCAAAGACCATATTTTCCAATCCAATGGGTCACCCAAGAAGAAGCCAGTAATTGTTTTAAAAGAACTAGGTCATCCAATTTTGGAGTAGGAAGCAGAATAGAATGCATGGGTCAAAGCACAACACCAGAGAAGGTTGAGCTACAAGGGAGTCAGCCAACAAGCTGGGCCATAAAGGAAATAATTAGAAAAGGTGAACCAGGAACAATTTCAGAGTGGGATCACAGAACGTTATCATTGCTCTTTATTAAGTTCTTTATCTGTGAATATGGCCATGCTGTGGTCATTTGTTGTTACAAGGGAGCTCAGTGATTAGAAGAGACAATCCCAAATTCCTTAACTTTGTATTGCTTACTGCATCTTCTTCTAATTGATCAGGAGGATTTTATAAGGTTTGATTTTAGTGATGAGTCGGTGGGGAGTAGTGTGGAAAATTGGTTTAAGTATTTTATTTACACATTTCCATCCAGCTATGGAGTACTTAACTCATCTTAGGAAACAACCTTGAAGATATCTGCATCATTGTCCACAAGCACATTTATGAGAGTGTTTATAATTCCTCACTCAGGAGCTTAGTGCTGAGTGTGCCATCCTTGTGGATATTAGCATTGGATAAAAGAGAAGAGAGCAATCACATCCCAGTGTGATTACAAAACCATCATTGGTTAAAATCATCACTGTGATGACAAAATCATCATAATAAAGCTAGAAAAAATTGTTTCTACCTTCTTTAATGCCAGAATATTTTCACGGACAAATGTAGAAATAATATGAGCCTAAAAGATATGAATGATAGACTATAAAAGCCTAGTACTCCATCAATTCAACATGGGCCTTTCAGAAACATCCCAAGGAGTAAGAAATATAATGACATGAAAATGTCTCTTCCCATTGCAAACACTGATAAAATTGATAAATAATTCTTGCAGGTTTTCAGGTCAGACACACAGTGGCCATAACAACTCAGTACAAAATGTCTGTGTTCCTGTAAATGGTCTTCCTGATAAGATAGACAGAATGTTATAAAACAAAATCTCTTTGTTCTTTTTCCCCGGGGAAAAAATGATTTTGATACTGTTTTTATCCTCTGTAGCAAACTTCAAAATCATTTCAACTCTCTTCTTCTGTCACAGAAAAAGTGGTCATATTAAAATGTGCCGTTTTGTTGAGTGAAACACATAATCTAGAAGGGATTTTTGAAAAATATTGGGCTATCTGTTCAGAAAGGTTTTTAAGCCGAAGAGAAAAAGTTTCCTTCAACCGTAATTTACTTGATACCTCAATATATCAAACAAAGAATGGGGAGGGTAAGTTCAAGTCACATAGGGATAGTGATGATGGAAGATCTATGGCACTGTTCGTTGATATTTCTTCTCATTCGTGACCATTAGCAACACCCGCAGTTAATGTCTGTGGAATACAATTTGAAAGCAAGTGATGTGACATGCAGTTCCCTTTGTTTTATGGAGATGACTTTGAAATCAAGAGAGACAACTGCATGGTAAGGGCATACAATCTAAGGACTGTGTCCTATAAATTTTTGTCTTCCTCAAAGTACTCAGTCATCCCCACGCTCAATAAACATAACAAATTAATTTTTCCCTTCAATCAGGTTAGTATTCTATCTGTCCCCACCCTGCACACTCCCCCTCAAACTAACCATTGTTCTCTAAAGGCAATACAGATGTTGCACTAGGTAAAATCTTTTTCATCTCCAATATTTAAACCTCAGAGGACTACTTCCTTTATTTATAAAATAACTCACTCTGTACACTTTGTCATTTTTTCCTAGAATGCTGCCTAACTCCTGGTGGTTCATATCTGATCTCTGTGCCCACATGTCCACTGCACTGATTGGAACCTGAAAGATAAATATAATGTCTATAATTAAATATCAATGGGAAGAAGGGCATTTCTGAACGTTTTCGGCAAAGGTCACTGAGAGGGAGAATCCTATCTTGACCAATGCAAAGGGAGAAGAGGTTAGATGAATAAGTTGGGGTGGATTTTGTTGGCATGGAGTTCATTGTTTAATATAAGAAGCCCACTCTACTCCATTATGGACCTGAAGACCAGCTTGGAAGTTTCTTTTGGGCAGGACTTATGTTCTGTCAAAACCTGACTCATAATAAGTTCTTCAAGTATATACTGAATTAAAAATTAAAAGCAACAGTGGAGTATGATTAGGAAGCCATTTCAAACTCTTGGCAGAAGAATGGCTAGTTATATGTGGTGTTTAAGAAAGTTTACTTGATAATAAAAACTTCCAAAGATTGAAGAGGGAGAAGATTAGGGACATAGAGACTACTCAGTAGACTATAGCAATAACCTATGTGAACGATAATTGTCACCTCTCCCAAGTGGGGAATCAAGCCTAACAAACAAGATCAACTTCTTGTATATTGATTTCTCCGGCCACCTCCCTTGACCTTTTCTGTTTTATAAACGCCAATTGACAGCTTCCCCACACTTTATCCCTCCCTGTACATACTGTCATATATAGCATATTACATCATCTAATTATCTCCATGTGTTAAATCTTTCTCCAATTAACTCTATGTGAATAAGATCTGTGACTTTTTCTATAGTTTTATTTCCAATTGCACTTACCACCAAGCTATGTGCAGTGTAGATGCTCTATAAATAAATGTTGATATTCTTAACATGACCTCATCAAGAGGAAGGAAAGTTAATTCGATTTGATCATACCCCTCTGCTTCTTAAAAATTCTCAGTTTGTGTCTTGATTCCAATAATGATACCTATTGAGTCGAATGGTGATGCTCAAATTTTATTTTACAAAATGTATATATCTAGAAAGATGCAATTGGCTTTTCAGTGAAAAAAATCATAATCAATTTATTTGAGAAATCTTGGGATAAACAACAACAAAAAGCTTTTTATTGCAATAAGATTTCTAAGAGGTTTTATTTTGCAGATGTGGATCATGACCTCTAAAAGGGAGATGAATAGCCTGGATATTTCACCAAATGTAAAATATATTGAAAAATTTAAATTTTTTACTCAAAATACTTTTCAAAATAATATGGATTCCTGTCATTTGGAACAACACAATTCCATAGGCTGGTGTTCTCCTATCTTAGTCTATGTTCCTTAGAACGTATGAACTTTCATAGTGAGAATACCACCCATTCTCATTGCAATGCTTCCTCCTCTTCACCAAATACCAAATCCAAAGAATGTGTTATTTATTGTGTTTCCTAAGCACACCTCATCTTATTTATTTTACTATTATTTATGCATCCATTTAGTTATTAGGCCTCAAGTGCAAATAGTTGAGCCATTCTTTTTTCTCATATGCAAAAATAAATATTCTTGATATGTATTCTTGTAAAATGTATATTTTCTGTGGATATGTTTTTTTAATTAATATAAATGTTATTGTGCCATAAGTTCCATTTTGTATTTTACATTTTTTCATTTGACAGTGTTTTCAAACTGGATGCATCTTGGCCTATGTGTATTTATTTTATTACTTCTAAATGCCCCATAGTAACCCTTAATGTTTATTAAGTACATATAACATCCATTCTCCCAGTATAGACTCATTCAGTGCCGTTAGAACCTCACTTTAAAAAAACGACACAGAATAATTCACTTATAATTCTGTGCAAGGGTTTCTCTGGGATTTACTTCACAATGTGGTATTGCTGGATCTAAAGAGAGATACAGTGTATGAATCTTCTCATTTTTAACATTTTCACCAACACTTGGCTCCTAGATTTAGAATGATAGTTTAATGTTTTGCATGTGCATTTTTTAAATCAAACTGAATTTGAGTTTTGGTTCATATACTTGGGTCTGCTTCTACACCTGCAACAGGAATTCCACAGTTTTTTTAAATTGTTTATTTTTTGAGAGGTGTTGTCATTTACTTGTTTTATTTTTTATACCTTAGTACTAAGTATTTATTACCTGGTAGTGTGAGAAATCTCTTCCCTTCTTATCTCTCCACTAGTCTTACTTAAATTTTATATGGAAGAATGGAGTTCAATGCACACTGAAATCAAATTTTTAAAAAATGTTGACTTGGTTACAAAATTCCGTATTCATTTTGATTACAACAGAATAAAAATGATAGGGTAATTGTTAGTATAATTGGCATCTTTAAGATTTTCCTTTCATCAATGATATATTACTCAGATTTAGCTGCACTCCTGAAATATCTGCTTAGTATTAATAGTGTGTCTATTTACTGTCTTAACTAGTCTATGTTTATAATGATATTATCTGCAAGTAATGGCACAGTTTTCCTCTTTTCCTAAATCTTTAAAACTTTGTTTTTGTTTATGTTTTTCTTTACATAGTTGTTTTAGTCAGGACTCTGAATATCATACCGAACCAATGCAATGAAGACAGTCTTTCTTTTATCTTCATCTTAAATGGATGGGCCTTATAATTCCTATTAACTATTTTGTTTGCTATGGAATTTAGGTAGATTATCCTTTATCAATTTAAAGATGTTCTCATTTATGCTTATTGCTTAGTTTTTTGAGGATTTTTATCTTAAGTAGCTCATGAACTCTATCAGACTTTTTTTCAATACATGTATTGAAGTGTTCATATGATTTTTTGTTTGTTTTTCTTTTTTTATTTCAGGGTATTGTGAGGGTACAAAAATTATGGTTATACTTTTTGTTTTTGCTTGTCAGTTAACTATTCTGTAAGATTATATTACTAGAATGAATCATATTGAAACAAGAAGCATTACTTATAACTACACTATTATATTTCATCGATGTCTTTATGAAAATAAATGGATCTGCAATTTTCTGTTCTTACTTTATCCCTGCCAAGTTTTAGCCTTTTCTATCCTCTTTGGATCTTCATGTCCTTCTGCTTTGCACTTGTGATATCATCTTTGTTTGTATGTCCCATCTCTCACCATAATGATCAATCGTTTTCTTAACTTTCTCTATATGACACAGCTCAACAATTATGTTCTATCCCTGAACCCATTAAGCCTTAATTATTTTGACTCTGTTCTTATGGAAATTTGAAAGTACTAAAACATACATATATGTGTGTGTACATATATGTATATATATAAACACAATGCTATGATTTATAAAACAAAAGAGCTGCGTCAAGCTACTGCAAAAGACGACAAGCTCTCAAGGAGGGCAATTGAGTCTTCCTGTCTCTGCCCAAGCCCAACACATATAGCTCAGGCTTATAGCATAGTAAGGACAAAACAAATTGGATGCATTCTTTTAAATTAGCTTTTTGTATAAGAATTTCTCATACTTATTTTACATAAGACTTTTCCCTCCAGCCTGATATTGCCTCAGCCCTATGCACCCAGCATATATTAAGTGCCAACTCCCTTAACTTCCAGAGAACCACATAAAGTTTTTCCGTAAGTGTCAATAAACAAACAAAAAAAGGTTTGTTTGAGGGTGTTTTGTAATGATATTTCTTATCATACCTAAACCACAAAGACCAAATATTTCTTCTCTTGAGAATTAGTTTTCAGTCCAAAGAGAAAGGATAGACCTCAGGATTGCTTCCTAGACAACATATTAGGTTTATATATAAAGCCATGTATGCTTTTTCCTACTTTTAGGTAAGCACAGATAAATGTTTCAGGATATTATTTCCTCATTTCCATTAAGAAACATTTCCAATAAGTAAATCCATCATGCCCCAGCCGAGAATGAACTAAATCCCTGAAGTGAAGCCGCTATTTTTTTTTTCAATTTCTAGAAAGCTAAAAAATATAAATACAAAGTTGTAAGTCTGACTAGATCTTTTTTTCTTGAAACTTACCAGATCTCTCATGAGCTTTATTAACTCAGGTATTGATATATAGAAAAATCAACATGTAGTAATGTTTTCTGGATGGTCCCTGTGATGGTTAATTTTATATCTCAACTTGACTGAGCCAAAGGGTGCCCAGATTAAACATTATCTCTGGGTGTGTCTGTGAGTCTGTTTCCAGATGAGTTTAGCATTTGAATGGGTGGACTCAGTAAAGTAGATTGCCTTCCCAATGTAGGTGAATATCATCTAATCCATTGAGGGCCTATATAAGAGGGAGAAATCTGTGCCCCTTTTTTTCTGAGCTGAAATATCCCAACTCATCTTCTCCTATCCTCACACTGGGATTACACTATTGTCTCCCCTGATTCTCAGACCTTTGGACTCAAACTGAACTACAACATGGGCTTTCCTGTGTCTCCAGCTGGCAGACAACAGATCATAGGATTGCTCAACTTTATAATCTCATGAGGCACTTCTTCATAATAAATCTCTCTATATACATATCTCTCCTATTGTTTCCATGTCTTTGAAGAACCCTGACTAGCACAATCCCTTATATAAACCATGCAGGAATTCCTAAAGGACTCTGATTTCCACTATTGTTTTGTGCAATTGATTAGAGAAGTTGGGACATCAGCCTTTGATAAACAAATCTCCTTCCTGACTTCTCAATTTTTGTAAATGGCTCCACCGATCACATTGATGTTCAAGCTAAAAGCTCTAGGAGTTAACGTTAAATTCCATCTTTCCTTGGGCTATGGCAACAACCTCCTATCTGGGTTTCTCACTTCCATTCTTGTCTCCTACAATCTTATTTTCATACATGGACTAGAGTGATTATTTTAAAACTGTAAGACAGATCATATCATCCCTCAGCTTTTGGATTCTTTAAATTTCCTCCTCTTTCACATAAAGTAGATGTAAGTTCCTTATCCTGGTTGGCAAGAACCTGGATAAAACAGTCTCTGCCCAGCTCTCTTATATCTATTGTGTCTCTTTCACCTTTACCCATGATGAGTTGGACTCATTTTTTTATATAAGCCATTGGTTTAGTACAGGAGAACAAGTAACACAAATATTCCTAAACACTTTGCCGTGGTTTACTCTTATTATGACAAGTTCACATGGCAACTTAAATGTCACTCTGCCCACTCTAAATAAAACATTTAGTTTCCCATCCATTTTATGTTCTATCATATCGCTTTTTTTCTTATGTCTACTCATCTACATTTCTTCCACACCACATCTTTGAAGAAATAGGACTCTTCTGTCCTATTCAATGTTATAGTCCCAAAACCTAAATGCATGGAAAATCCTTGGTATGTATTTGTTAAATAAATAAGGGTACGGGAAGTTTGGTCATGTGGAGAACTTGTTAGGGTAAGAAACACTGACAGTGAAGTCCATTGAGAGATCCTCTCAGCATGATCATTCCTGTTCTGGTGCCTGGACCTTAGCTTGACATTATCTTCTGACTCTTCTGACACACTGTGTCCCTCTAAGACTCATTTTAACACAGCCTCTAGCAAGATACCATGCCTTGGCAGGCTTAGATAGATATTCTTTCTCTGCGCTTTCAAAACACTGTCTGCTTAGCTCTTCTACAGCATAACCAAATCCAATGTTTTATCATTTATTTCCTTCTATATTATTACATTTAGCCAATGTAATAATTTACTCTATGTCTTTGAGAAGCAAGAGACATGCATTGGGCATATCTTTTTTCTGTCATCAGCATAATATCTAGAACATATTTTGTAGAAAAAAATTGTTGTTAGAAAGGTCTTTTTTTTCCAGTTTATTGGCAATATTGTTATTTATAGCTCGAACATTGAGCCAACAACATCCATTCACATACTCAACAATCAGACTTAACAAATATGAAATAGGTATGAACCTTTAGAGGTTAAGTTAAAGAAAACCTAAAAAATACATTAGACAAAAATCGTAGTCAAGGTAAAGCATACATTGGGGAAAGGAAGTGATCCCAATGACTCCTAAATTGTCATGTTTAATCTTAGACCATAGTTGTTAAAATCTTGCTCATAATTATGAGGAGTCACAGGATGGCCCTGGAGATATTTTCATGTACAGAGAAAATCTCAATAAATTAAAATTTGCTTTTAGTGACCTCTCATTTGCTTTTCTCGTCCTGGCCTCTGAGTTCATTGAAGCCATTGCTTTCTGCAGTCTTTCTCTTCAGACAGCATCTGGTGATATTCCTCCTAGCAACCCTCTTCTGTAATCTGTGAATAATAATAGAGATATGTATTATCTATTAGTAGTGATAGCCACAAGAGATATCTATTATCTATTAGTAGAGATAATTAGGAGAGATAAATGCAATACTTGCATTCAAGGTGTGAATTAGATGGAGTCAGATAACTCAAGTTGGGTGAAAATTACCCAAAGGAGCCATTTTCTCCAGCAAATGCCTACTGACCTTGAGACCTAGATGAAACTTTTATAAACAAAGGAGGAGGAAGAATACATGCAAAAGCACAATGTCACAACCCAGGAAATGATCCAGAAAACCAGAGTTCCATTCCTGTTTATCTCAATTATTAGATGTGCAATTTAACCCTGAAAATTTCTTATGAAGTTCCTGAATTTCATTTTTTTCATCCAAAAACATTCAACAATTTAGGGAAACCTAGAGTTCTCCCATGAGCACCCAATTTCAGGATGTCTCTGAATGTCCCAAATGTGCCATTCATCCTAAAATGCAGCGGTTTTTACAATTTTCCCTTTAGATACTTGAAAATTTGTGATTTTTGTTGTACCCATCTTCAGTTTCTCATCTTTTTTGAGTACTTCTCTGTGATGCCTTTTCGAGTCTCCCCATTTGGAGTCACTTATTTCCTCCTCATAGTTATATATAACTTAGATTCTATTTCTTATCATTACAAGCCTCACATTATAATCACAGAGGGAACTGTTTAGTTGAAAGTTAAGAGGCTTTAACCTCAAACCAATGTAAGTTTAAATCCAGATTCAAATACTGTTTAACCATAGGCAAAGAATGTTTCAACAATCAGTTTAGATGAGATTGATTAGCACTATTGTGTAAGTAAAGGAAATAAATTTGGGGATGCTGCCATATTTAATTTTTTCATATCAACCATGTAGCCTAATTCCTGCACTGATAGATGTTCAATAAATGTAGTAGACAAAATTCTTGTCCCTCAGATAGTCCATCAAGTCAGAGCACTTTTTAATTATATGTCTTCCATAAGACTAGGACTGTGCCCAAAATACCAGGACTAGAATATCTTAAATATCAAGAATATACCACATAATCCACAAATTTGTATTGGGTAGGAAGAAAATGATAAATAAAATGTCTATTTTAATGATAGACATGGAAGACATTGCCTTCTACCATTATCATAAAAAGCAATAATTACAAGAGCAAATAACATATTCAACATTATTTGACTAAATGACTAACAGTGCAAAAAAATTTGTATAGCAAATAAAATAGTATTGAAATTGAAGGAAAATAAATATGAGAAGAAAAGCATTCCTTGCAAAACTTTAAACATATTCCACAATGATTTTCTCCTTTTTGGAATGTTCCTAACTCAAAGAAATGATAAATGCTTGAGGTGATAGAGATCCTAATTGTCCTGATTTGATTAATTCACATTGTATGCCTATATAAAAATATTACATCTGCCTTATAAATATAAACAACTATATGTACCCATAAGAATTAAAGATTGAAAAAATACAATATGAAAAAATTTAAATTCAACTTCACAAGGGAAATATTTAATTTTAAGCCCAGATATTATGAGCCATCATTCTGTTCACAAATGGAAACCTGCATTTAAAACCCTTACCCTTTCAATCCAATTTTTTTCAAACTCAGGATTAGATTCAGAAAAACAGAGAGCCACAATTCCAAGTTTTTTGGTAGTATGTGCAATCGTGAGATGAAAAATTAAAATTTAAATTATCCCCAGTACCTTAATTGTATGCATATGTGTATATGCATATATATAAGAATATATATATTCTTTTCAATGTTGATATTCGTGTTAGAATTGTGCATTTATAGTGCTTTTATAGTGATGCCCACTGTTACCTTATCTTTTTGACTGGCAATGATAGGATTTCAGTCATGCTCAGCCTTTCCGACAGTGCCAGTGATGGGATTTTTTTGAAATCTTATTACTGGTTGCACTGCCCTGATCTCAGATGGAACTTTCAATCAAAAAGGCAATCAGAAGGTTATACATTCGTGAGATTCCCTGCAAAGCCAGCGATCGCATAATACAACTTGTTGGAAGGGTCTACTTGCCTCCAGTCTTTATGTGGCTATAAAGAGTAATTGGCTACTTAGCTCTCAGCACTCGCTTTTCCTTCTCCAAAATACAGCATAGCCCAGAACTGCGTTGAGTCTCAGTGTGGAATCCGGCTGCTCTGAGGAGATTTCTAAGTCTCATGCAGAGACTTGTCTTACTTTAAGCATCTGATTAAGCAAACTCTCCCAAAGACACATTTGTCTTTTTCTAAGCTTCCTGGCTTCACTGGTGATGCTAGTGAATCTCAGTTTTCTTTTCCTTTATACATACACATATGCTTACCCACACATTTTTTCCAAAACATTTTCACTGCAAAGCCTATATCCTACAAGTTGTAATTCTGTGTGGCAAGGTGAACACATGAATTTAATTTATAGTGAATTTTAATCATCCTATTGTAAACTTTTAGAAACTTATTATAAACATAGTCATAAGAATTATTGTGAGGAATGCCCTCCCATATTATGCATATACTATGCATAAAAGAATGTTCAAGAGACATTTTTGTAATATGAATTGATCAAATAATAGACAGAGTAGGGGCTGAATTGATCCCATGAGGGACCAATCACCTAGGGAGGCATCAGCTCCCCAGATAGGAATCTTGAATTGGGAGGTAGGCAGGTGGAGAAAATTTTGTCACTTCACTTCAACTTAACTGTTCTCAGTTAGGCAGAGAGCCCTTGTCTCCGCTATGTCAATATCGATGGAACAGAAAACAATGCACAGAGATAAAAATACTCACTTTAATAAAGTGTTATCTAAAAAGTTGAGTATGAGGTAATTAACTCCTATAAAAGATTGGGAACCTTATTGACCTCTTTTGGTTAGGGAAATCCTGGCAAGTCTATTGCTAAAGTAAAAGCTCAAGCAAATTTGTGTGTGTGTGTGTGTGTGTGTGTGTGTGTGTGTATGTGAGTTCCTCAGATTTTCAGTTAAATTCAGGAAACTCTAAAAGTATAGTTCATCCCCACTAACAAACAAGGTGTTACTCATTTGATTCCATGTTTGAAAACTTGAAATGAACTTTTAAGCACAAAATGCTAGCATGACAGTGGCAAAGAAAATTAGAGAGAGATCCATGCTTTCATTCTCTCTTCCTTGGGTAAAGGGAATTTTGAGGTGGGATTTTGGAAACTGGTACATCAGACATTATCTCCTGCCCACAAAAACCAGCATATAAAGATTATCTTATTGATGGCCAATAATGGAGAATATAGATTTTTATATTACTGAAAAAAATGGTATAATCTTTCTGTCAGACATATTTGTGTGCCTGTAATCTATGGGCACTTCACTGAAAAGTATACTAGAAATGAATCTTGTGTGCCAGAGATAAGTTTAAAAAAACTCTCACCTTGGTTTAAAATGTGTGCAATAGTTGGAATATTACTATTGATTAGTATTATGACTATTATTAATAATTTATATGCATCATATACTCGTTTTAGACACTGTGCCAAGTCCTGGTATATTTAAAAATCACTTTGGACCATCCTTTTGACCTCAAGAAAAAATGTTCAATAGCCATAGTGATAAGCATAAAAGATGAACTATTCTCAAGCAACAGAAGCTCAATAAAAATTTGATTAAGCCACTGGATAGCTATAAATTCTTAGCAGAATATTCAAACATTTTGTTTTTGTTACAGTGGAAGTTAACCTCTACAAGTTGGTGCCTTCAGTCTTTGAAATCCATGCTCTTTTTAGTAGCCCTAATCCAAATCCACGCTTTTTTTAGTAGCCCTAAGCCAATGACTGAGATGACAGAGGACGACAGCCTGAGTATTCTTGTCCAATGATGTAATGCTCAAATGGACAATTTTTCACTCCAGAATCCCCTGTTGGGCGGGCAAAGATTTTGCCAAATCTGCATTGCAGTCTATGATCTCTTGCTAAATCCTGATTCCTGATTCCTTTGTATTTACAAGTTTTAGATCTGCAAACTTGTCTGTAGCCTTTCCCTGCTCAATGTGTCTGCTTCCAGAAGGACCCAAATGACACAGCTGGACTAGCTTTTAGGTGCCCCACGTTCCTTTTACGTTCCTGCTGGTATCCCGGTGTGTGATATTTGGCAAATCATTTCTGTTCTCTGGTTCTTTATAATAAAGACTCTTACAAACAAATGTGACCCTTGGGATAACTTGCTTGAACATTTTGGAATTTTAGTTACAGTTGATTATTCTGCTAATAGGTTTTCAATTGACTGAAAAAAAAATTGATGACAACAGAAGTATTTATAAAAATATATTTCACAAAGTAGGAAACAATACAGGAGTTTCTCTGAATACAATACATGGAGTAAATAAACAATATTGCATTAAAGCAAAGTAGAAAATTAAAATGATCTGCATGTAATACTTGAGTTTTATCATACATTTTCTACTCCTAAATGGCAGGTTTGCATTACAAATTAAATATGTTCACATCTTCTAGTGCTGTTCTTTTTTTGGAGTCTAAGACATTCTGTGCATTACCATGAAGATCAGGGTGAGAAATACTAAAAACATAAGCAATGAAATTATGTACAAATCAGTTCCTGCTCTAAAACAATGGGGGTAACTTGAAGCATGTTTATTGGGCAGGGAATTAGGGAGGTATCTAAAAGTCTAAAGTTTAAATATTCACAGGAATCAATATACTTTCAGATGTTTGTGCTTGTAGTAAAAACACCGAATACTAGTATTATGAACAAAATAGAAAACAGTCCAAAAGTTTCTCTGGGAAAATGCTGTTCCTGCCATCACCAGTTACAATAACACTTTCTACTCTAAAGATGCTACTGGCTCTCCTTTTGATAATATTGCCTGCCATACTCATCTCATCAAAATGTACATGTATTAAACATTCATTGTATATATTTATATAAAACAATCTAAAGGATTATTAATGGATATAATTTAGGTTCTTTTCCCCCATATATTCCCTTAATCTATAGATTACCAACCTTAATAAATAAAAGCATTAATGGACATCAATAAAATATTTATTTCGAGGATTAAACAAATAAATTCACGCGCTAGCAATAAAACCATCTGTCTCTTATGTAGTCCACTGTGTGATACAGTTTATCTTTGTGTCCTTGTGGAAGAAGATGAAGCGGAGGGAAGAGGAGTCCTGCTTCTAGCAAACACGCATGTTTGAATGGGATTTCTCTCCTCCCACCACTGAGTTGGCAAGCCCCACCCTGGAATGGATTAGGAACATGTGAATATTTTAAGGCTCGACACAATATTTAAAGATGCTAGTCAGTCTCTGGTGAGTGGGGCCAACAATTATGTACAATGTGTGGTCACCGTACCATATAATCTAAGAGGCCTCTCAAAACTCCAAAAAGTTACAGTGTACAGCAGACCAAGTATTGCTTTATCATTTGTAGCGGGATCCTTATTGGTGAAGGGGAAAAAACCATTTGCATTCATAAAAATCCTTGCAGAAGACAATATCAGCAGCAGATTCCTTGCGGGTTCTTTTTTTTTTTTTCCCTAAGAAAGCACCTTTTAATTTTGATTTTTTCCTCTTTTTTAAAACCATTTCTCTAAGAATTAGCCAGGATCCCAATCTTTGTCTGTGGTGGTCAGGTAAATATCAAATATCCAAAGACTTCTAGACACTCCACATACTTAATTCACACTCCACAAGATTTATAACCTCCTAACATACATTTTTTATTTTATTATTATTATTTTTTTTGGTTCAACATTAAAATGTGGTTGAGTTTATAGATGATTGGTGCTAAACTTGCCTCTAAAACAAATAGCCACATTGGTTGTATCTAAGGGGAGTGACCCTAGAATATTACAGAATGCTCAGTTCCAGTGATTCGTTTATAATCCACTGTCAAGTTTCTTTGTCACTTTCACCAACAGAGTAGAGTTCGCCCAGTCTCTTAAAACGGGGACCCCAGTCACTGAGGTAGTCAAAATTCTGGTCTGAGTCTGATGTGGTGGACTCCAAGGAGCTGAGGGAGCCAGCCACAGACCCTCGCCCTTCATAGCCATATATCTGAATGGAGTCATATGGCGGGGCCGTGGGGTCATTATCTGCCTCGTGCAGCCTTACATTTATAAATTCATCGACATCAACACCATTCGGAACTGGAGCAAGCCCTTGCCTTGGCATAAACTGCAAATCTGGTTTAATATCCTTACGGGGTAAAAATCCATTAATTCCATCTGGGTTTTGTAACGTTGCAATGTCAAAAGCCTCTGTGTCCTCCTCCCCTCCTCCTTCGTCATCGTAGCGAATGATGTTTTCTCGAACATCTTCATCATCTTTGATAATTAATGGCTCGTTTTTATGTCGCCGCAGAGTGACAAACAGCACCACAATGACTGCAGGAAAAATATTAAATAGCAGTTAGCCAAACGAACGTATCATGTCATAAGAAACACACCATGTATGTTAAGAGAAAGGGGCATTTTTTTAAAAAAATGTATGAGCATACAGCTTTAATAATATTTACCAGGGAATTAAGCTAAACACCTTTCTGAAAGATGAGCACTGAATTTTGAGTAAAAACTATTCCAGATTACTTCTGTTTATTAAAAGGTGATGGAGCTGGGTAAAAGAATCAGATTGCATCTATTCATGGTGAAAGTTACATTTTACATCGTTATGATCATTAAAGTGAATGGCACAAATTGAAAATACCACAGATAGCATGACTAACTTGCTGTGTGACTTGGGCAAGTCCTTTAATATATTTTGGTTTGAAGCCTCCCTTACACAAAGAAAAAGGAGCACATTACATCATATCTAGTATAGTTTGTGTTTTAACAGTTCTTCAAGACACTCTCCAATCAAATAATATTCTTTCACAGAAGAAGTGAATGCCAAAATTGCATGTCTTGGATGAAGCTGGAATACCTCAGTCTCGGAAGGGATACCTAACGGTGGGGGATGAGAAAGGAACACATATACCCAGCTAGCTAGATCAGCCAAATCAAACTTGGGCTAATGAAGCAAAATATGTCAGCAAAGTGATGCTTCAATTCAAGGCACTGGATGAGCAGGACAGATGTAACTGGGAAGACAGTAACTGACACCATCTTTAAGGTTTTTGATGTCTTAAGGGCAGGATAAGATATAACTCTTCTTTTTTTATATTTTTCTGCTATCTAATCAGTTTTATAATTGGATTTTTGAATGAAAAGTTTACAGAAGCTTCTCTTAATTTGCAATCTTCATTTTAATTTGATGTTAATATCAAGAAAGATATCTGAGGAACACAATATTATTTTGAAGAAAACACAGCTTTTGTTTGCTTGTTTGTTTTCTTTTTATCTCACCAAACTTTGATCTGATGAACTTAACAATTCAATCTATACATTGTTTAGGTGAAACGATAGTGTGGGCATAGGAGAGCCCCCAGTTGTAGTACACTGGTGTGTCTCAGAAGATCTAGGGATGTTTTTGTATAACAGGTGCTGTGGTAACCACATAAGGGCCATTCCCCACTAACACCACCATTATGCTTTATCCATTGTTTTACTGATGACAGAATTGAAAAAGGCATGGAAAGTCCTCCCCAACTGGACATTGACTGTCACAACCCTTTTTCTTTTCACCTCTTCTTGTGAGGTGAAGAGAATGCTCTCAACACACAGAGAAAGAAAGAAAGTCTCTCTTCCTCAAAAGAATGCTGACACCTGGACAGGTAAGAATTTTCTGTCCTTATTTATAGTCATTTATGAACCAGAAAAAATGGTAACCATTAGGCAATGGAGGAAATACGTACCTAGCAGCAAAATGATGCACGCTAATATGGCAATTAAGGCGCCCATACTGAGTCCAATGGGAAGTACATAAGCTTCAACATTACAGGACTGGACAACACCATCATTGCTGCAGCCACAGACACGGATGGTTAGGGTGCTGGTGCTGCTCAGCGGAGGATTTCCACTATCACTGATTACGATTGGTAAAAGATAGACTTCTTGCTTCTGGCGGTTGAATCCATTATGCTTTGCCAAAATGCTGAGAGAATTATCTGGAAAAAGTGAAAATTAACAATAATTTACATGACTTCAAAATGGCTGTCCAAACAACACTTGTTTTTCTAGTTCATAAATCTCTACTGGACCATTCAGGCTGTCTCCCCTCTCCCCTCTTCTCACTTTTTCAACTGGCATGGACCAAAACATCCACACCATAACAGGTTGGATGAATGGGGTCCCATGATGAACTAATGGAGTTTTGCCATCACCTTATAAATGCAAAATATTCACTTTATAAAGAGAAATCTTCGAGTGTCCTTCCAGAAAACATGCATTATCCTAAGTCTCCATACATCCATAAGTAAGTTTAATTTTCTTTCATTTAGCCTGATAAGCAAAGTTGATTGGATAGAATGTCACCATATTTGAAAGCCATGTTTGAGAAGCTCTATAAGATAGACTGCAGGACAGTGTGACATAAAAACAGTGCACTTTGTTGACTCCCACAGGTATCTAATGAAGACTCAGTCGTGGCCTAGAGCATTCATATTAAGATATAGCAAAAGCCCCATTTATTGCCAATTGGAGGAGATATGCCACATAATTATTAATAAAATTTTGTGTAGAAGACCTATAGTGGTTACACAATAAGAACAAAATTAGAAGTCATAAGAGCAAGTGCTCCATTTTGCATGTGGCAATTAATTATATGTAGATATATACTGGTCATCTAAACCAATGGTTAAGAACATTTATGCAAAACTTAATTCAAAGCAAAACTAGTCTGTAAGAAGTGATTGGTTCTGTGTTAGCTCTACTGTTCTCAAAATTTCACCACCAAGATGAAATGTTTGTTGTTATTCATCCCCATCTCATGAACTATGGTTACATTGTATATATTAATTATTAATCTATTTTCTCATTTTGATTAATCAAAGACATATATTTACTCAAAATGGGAATACTAACTTTCTCATGCTGATATTATAGCCAAAAACAAACAAAATTTTGGTTAGTGTGCACAGTGTTATTTGGGCAAAATGATTATTTCAGTTGGGATTTTTTCAAATATTGGCAAATTTACAAACCTCGGAACACTTAGCTACCTCATTATTGGATATTGAAGAAGTGATTCCAACCAATTGCTCTTTGATTTCTGGTCATCAGTGTCCTACTGGTTTCCAAAATACTCAAATAGGTGGACAGACATTCCATTCAAACAACTTCAAGTAAAAATGTTAAATCTTCTGTACCATACAGTACTGTACTAAGATTTCCAAAAAATGATAGCCATTCACCAAAATAGGTATATAATTATATTTATTTTTGCTTTGTTTAGGACATAAACTGGCCTATAATGTCTTGCTAGTAAGCAGTCAAACAGAAAAAGCGCTCTAAGTTAACAATTCTGTTCTAAATTTCTTCTGGTTGTGCCTCATTATATAGTAATTTGGGGAAAAGCAAAAAAGAGGTTTCTAACGGAGTTAAGCAGTGATATACCAAATGATCCATTAATCTTTATTTCCACCATCTAGAAGTAAGCTAAAAGCAGGGGAACATCATCTCAAAACTGAGAATATATAGTTGTGTTTGTTATATTTTCAGAAAGTGTGACAAGTTTGAGTGCAGTTAATTAGTGTAAGAAACATTTGTGGATGATTTTATGTACCATACTTCAAAACAGAAAATGGGGAATTGTTCTTCAAGATGCAATTAATAAAATTGCAATGAAACTTTTGTCTTTTTTGGTTGACATTATTTATAATGAGAAACTATCTTTGCATATTCTCTTTTAAACAGTCTATAATGATAATTTAGAAATTGCAGCAAGAATATTGCTTGTTGCAGAACAAAGTTATATTCTTTAATACTTAGAAGAACATTGGTGGGTCTAACAGTAAACTCATATTCATATTTATTTTACTAATATTAGAATTTACATGTTTTCTCCTTTATTACTTAGAAAAGCATTGGTGGGTATACTACTCAATTCATACTCATTGTTTTTTTTTTTTTTTACTAATTCTAGAATTTGCATGTGTTGTTCCCCTTCCTACATTTAGGAAATTGTTGACTGAGTAAATGACGTCTATGAGCCATTGCTGTTAAATTTTACCTGCAAGCCCCAGGCAATATCAATTCCCTATTTGCCTAATAAAACTTTTTTTAAACCACTTTTTGATTGGTGTTTGTATTTCTTATTGATTTAGTAGAGTTATTTCATTAGATCAAATGAAGTTGTCATTATTGTACACATCAAAAACCATAGAATATTAGCAGTTTTACACAGTTCAAATTAACGTTATTGGTATAATTTTTTTAATCTTTTATGTTGCAAATATCTTCTATGAAGTTGTGGTTTGTTATTTAAAAACATATGGTGCCTTTTCATTTCATTAAAATGTTAATTTTGAATCTACCTATCGAGTACAATGTACATTATTCTGGTGAGGAGTACACTGAAAGTTCTGACCTCAGTGTGATACAATTTATCTGCATAACAAAAACCACTGGTATGCCCTAAATTTTTTGAAATAAAAAATAAATAAATAAATAAATTTTAAAAAAATTAATTTTTATGTAGTCAGCTTTATCACTCTATTTTGTATTGGTATTTTCAAGCCTTGTTTTTAAAATTCTTAATTATATAAAAATATTTTATAAAGTTACTTTTCTCAATTATGTTTTTATATGGAACTGATTGTTTTCTATACTAATAATTGAGTTACTCAAGGTTAATTACAAAGTAATTTATCCCTCACTCACCGATCGTCAATGCTCACACTCATAAATCAGATTTTGGTGAATCTTCATCCTTTTAGGACATCTCTATTCTGTCCCAATTGTCTATTTTTCTATCCCTGAACTAAAATCATGCTTTGTATGTATGAAAACTTTATAATAAACCTTGATATTTTTTAGGACATTTCTCTTACCACATTCTTCTTTAGGGGTCTCTTGGCTATTCTTACTCATTTTCTATTTTCTGACAAATACAGAATCAAATTATCAAATTCTCTGAAAATTCCTATAAGACCTTTGATAGAAACGATATTAATATATAAACCAATTTTGAGACAATTACATTTTTACAATCATCGGCCTTCAAGTCATAGTTTCTTTATTTTCTTTAAAATATATCATTAATATGTTTTTTATTTTAGGTACAAGAGATTTTCACATCTTTTTTGTTAGATTTATCATTGCTACTTTAAATATTCTATTGCCATAGTAAGCTTGTTTAAAATTAGTTACATTTTTTTAAAATTATATTTTAACTCATTGTTTCTATGTATAAGAAATAATTGTTTTATACATTGATTGTAATTTCAGCAATCTTCTAAGACTTTCTTTTTACTTATAAAAACATATCTCATCAGAGAATTCCATTTCAGCATGAAAGCATCAGGAGCTCCACAGATGTGCTTTGTAGTGAAACTAGTGAAAATGATATAGGAAAAAAAAATTTTAAAAAAAGTCTGGAAATTATCTGGAGGCAAGCAGCAAATAAACAATTGTTCAAGAAAATCCACTAGAGCCTGTGAAGAATGGTGAGATTCTGTGCTATATGAACAAAGACCACTCCCACTTTTCTCTCTCCCATCTCAGTGACATGGAAACTTTATTCAATAGGTTTAGCCAAGAACACAGGGCTCCCTCTCCCCAAAGCAAGCAGCTGGAGGTTTATTTTCTGGGGAGAGGTAGGACATCAGAAATTCTCATTCTGTTCCTAGTGACTTGTTGAAGCTAAGTTCCAGGTCAGTATGGCCAAAAGATAGGGGCTGTTTGTCTTCCTCACAACTCCTACTCATGGGATAGAGGTTCTACATGGACACTGCTCCACTAGGAATGCAGGTCCTCCGTCGCCCTTGCTCCAGCCCGTTCTACATTGGCAGAAGCAAGCTAAAAGGACTTGAGGCTATTGTCCCCAATGCTTCATGATCCATCCTAAGGTGCAGATATCACCCAGAGGAACATGCCGTGATCTCCATCCCAGCTCCAGAGCCAATAGCTCATAGATTTTGCTGGGTATAGAGGGAGGCATAGGGAGTACAGGGGTTGGGGGTAGAGCAGAGAACCTGGGAAAGAGAGAGCCTTTATTACCCACCTGAGTCAGATCAAATCTGAATCACCGACCTAGGGAACTATTCTTTCAAAGGAGACCACATTCTATTAGATTGGTCTGTCAAGCAATTAGGTCACAGGACAGTGTTAAAAATAATACAGGAATAATGTGACAATTAGAGGAGCTTAACAGCTGGATGTGGAAAGAGAAAGAGGCAGTCAAAGAGAGCCCCACCCAAACTACTGTTATTCTAGAGTGACTGTGGGCACAGCCAAGGCTGAGATACCCTGAGGTGAAACAGAAGAGCTTTAATACTATGGAGGAGGGAAACAGACTTCATTAAGGTAATCCAGCCAGTCATTAAACAAATAAGCAAATGAAAGTAACAAGCCCTGAGGATGGTAGTACCTGGTTTTGCTATAATATGTTATCTAAAACGTCAAGTTTCTAACAAAAGATTACGAACATGCAAAGAAACAGGAAAGCATGACACATAGGGGGGATAAAACTTGGCAAAAAGAAAATGCTCACGAGAATGACAATGAAAAATGAACTAGAGTAGCTAAATAATAGACTTGTATTGGCAAAAGAAAGGAGTAGTAAACCTGAAGACAGAATAATAGAGAATATTTAAGTTAAAGAACATAGAGAAAAAGAATTAAAAAAAAATTGCCTCAGAAAAATGTGGGATACCAGTAAGCATACCAACAGATGTGCAATGAGTATACTAGGAGTGGATAGGGAGAAAGGAACAGAAAAATTTGGTTGAAAACTTCAAAAATTTTTTAGAAAACATTGGTCTATACATCCAGAAAGCTCAACAAACTCCACAAAGGTAAACACAAAGAAATTCAGAAACAGACACAGACAGTGAAAGCCAAAGACTAGGAGAATATCCTGTGACAAGAGAAAATTGACTCATCACTTGCAAAGGAACCCTAATAAGACCAACAGCTGAATTTTCATAGAAGCAATGAAAGCCAGAAAGATGTGGAATAACATATTCAAAGTGTTCAAACACAAAAATTGTCAACCAAGAATCATATTCAGCAAGTCTATCTTTCAAAAAAAAAATATATATATATATATGAAAGAGAGATATTCTTGGATGAGCAAAAACCTGAGAGAATTTGTTACTAGCAGACAGGCCTAATAAGAAATACTAAAAGAAGTCTTCTTCAGTCTGAAAGTAAATGACCCTAGATGAAAATTCAAATCCACATTTAAAAAAAAAAGCATAAATAAAGATACTTATGTAATTATAAAAGACAGTATAAATGTGTAGTTTTCTCCTTTTTGTCTTAGCCATTTTATATAGTTGTATAAAACAGTATGCACATAATTTATTATTGACCATATAAAAACTAGAAATTCAAAACTAATAACTGAATAATATCTCACTTCCAATAATGGATAAAATCACTAGGTAGAAATCAATAAGGAGATAGAAGACTTGAACAATAACATAAATTAACTATACCTAACAGATATCTATAGAACATGCTGTCCAACAACAGCAGGATAGATATTCTGCTTAAGTGCACTTTGAACATTCTGAAGTGTAGATCATATGCTAGACAATAAAACAAACCTCTGTAAGTGTAAAATGACAGAATAATACAAAATATGTTGTCTGACTGCAATGGAATGAAGTCAAACATCAATAATAAGAAATTTGGGAAATTCACCAATATATGGAAATTAAACAATGCACTTCTCAATAGACAATGGATCCAAGAATAAAGAAAAAGGGAAATTTGAAAAACATTATGAGACAAACGTAAGTAAAGATACAACAAATCAAAATGTATGAGAGACAACTAAAGCAGTACTTAGAGGTAAATTTATAGCTTTAAAGTTATAGCTTTCTTCTTTGAAAAGCATAAAGACTGCAGTTTTCCACTATAAGACATTCGAAAAAGAAGAGCAAAGTAAACCTAAGGCAATCAGAAGAATGGAAATTATAAAGATTAGAGAGCAAATTAATGAAATAGACAAAAGAAAAATACATCTTATCATGTTTTGAGTATTTCTATATGGTCATATACTCTCTGAAAATAAAGAATTTTATTCCTTTCTAAGAGTTACTTTTTTCATTTATTATTTTTATCTTACTATGCTAACTAGAACCTCTAATACAATTTTGGATACAAGAAGTTATAAAAAAAACACTTCTACCTCATTCCTAATTTTTTTAAAGAAGAAAAATGCTCTTGACTTTCACAATTTAGTAAGATGATCAATGGTGTTTACTGGCTCTAATTTTCTTTTTATTTTAATATTTTGTTTTACTTGCTGTTCAATAATGCAAAAGGAAAAGGTAGTCAGAAAAGGGACAGTGGTTCAGCTGTTCACTCCCTCCAAACTTGGCTTCAATTTTACTATCACATGATTTAAAAACATTCTTTTGAGTTCTTCATATTTTCATATTTCCATTTTATATCATCTTCTTTTCTCTGCATCTTAGTCTGTTCTCTCCTCTTAAGGTTTCAGCTCCTGCTTATTGCATTTATTTTATCTTTTTGAGCATAGTAAACAGAAAAGTATTTCCTGATAACAATTTGTTAGAAGAAACTCAAAAACATTTTTAGAACTGGAAAATATATGAGAAAAGAGAGGAAATAATCAGTGAAATCCATAGATATATAAATGGCATGATTTAAAATATATATATATATATAAATCTGTTGAAGTTGAGTATATAACAACAGAGTTATCCAAAAAGTACAAGAATATCTTGACAAGATCTATTTAAAAAATGGGTGGACCATTAGCAGTTGGCATTCTCTAAGATGGAATAATATCCAACTGGGTAGACTAATGTTCCATCTAGCACAGTTGTGTTGCACTGAGGTAGAAATATATCTTAATCTTATCACCTGGCTCGCTGATATTCCCAATAGGTGAAGTATTCAAATACAGTTGGCCTTCCTCCGTATCAACAGGTTCCCTATCCACAGATTCAACCAACCATAGATGGAAAATATTTTAGGGAAAAAAAATACAAAATAAACAATAAAGATAACACAGAATAAAAACCAATACAGTATAACAACTATTTGCATAACATCTACATTGTATTAAGTAGTATAAGTAACTAGAGATGATTTAAAATATGCAGTAGGATGTGCATAGGTTATATGAAAATACTGTGCCATTTTATATCAGAGATTTGGACATCTGTGGATTTTGGTATCCACAGGGTCCTGGAACCAACCCCTAGTGTATATCAAGAAATAACTGTATTTGTATTTTCCATTAATTCTTCCAATTAGGACTTTGCCCACTTTCTCATACTCTTGAAATTCTTTACTTATGAGCATTACATCAAAGAAGAAGAATTATTCCATTTTCAGAATCTTGTTTCATACTCCACACCCATTTGTTTCTGTTTATGACTGACAGTTGAAGGAAAGATATTGATGGGGATTTAAAGCGGGCTAACAGCACAAGGCATATGTCAAAGGACAATATTCCTGAAGTTGTGATAAAGTCGTGTTCCCTTCTCCTTGGCTGAGAAGTGCAAGGTACATAACAAATAAATAGTAGAGAGCAGATGAAGAATATTTCTTTTCAATACATAGGCTTGCTTAATTTCAGACAGCACAGTACAGTTATGCCATTATGTATGAACTTTCAGATTCTGAAAACAGATTGATTATGAATAAAAATATTTACTTTTCTTCTTAGATTATGCGATTTTGTTTTTCAAAGTAATTTGTTAGGCGTTTATTGTTAGTTGTAAGAGGCAGTACCAAAGGCAGTCATCTTAAAATTAATCTCTTAGAATGTTTATGTAGTGGTCTCTTGAACTTACAGAAGAGAATAGATAATGTTAAATAAGATTTGTATGTATCATTTCACTGAAATATAAGCTCTTTTAGGCAGACTCGTCTTAGTCACAGCTCTACTCCCAGCACAAGACTTGGCACAGAGCAGGAATCTTCATACCATTGGTCCCATTGTTTAACCTACTTTTATTTGGGATGGTTTTAGTTTTAAGAAACTGAACACCTAACTGATTCATTAGAACTGAGAAATGATTAAAAATAGTTAGAAAATGAAACAGCAATAGGTATCTGTCTATATATTTACCTATCTATCCATCCATCTAATCTTATAAGAACTACTGTTACTGAATAAAAACAAATCCGGTAAGCATATTATTCTAGGAAAATTATATCAATAGAAATGGAATGTTATTTAGTCTCTCAATAGATGCAAATATCCATATCTGTCTTTAGCATCTATCAATATATCTATATACGTGTGTGCATTTATATATATTGGGAGACAGAGAGAGAGGGAGAGAGACAGAGAACATTTAGAATTTCTATACTTCTATTACAGATTAGAAATTTAGGTTTCTAAGGCCAGCATGATCTAACCCCTACGAGTTCTCCAGCTTCATGGGCTGTCACCCTCCTTCTTTCTCTATATGTTCCATCCATCCTAGACTTTTCTGAAGCAAACATTTTCCTTCCTCGGGGTTTCATATCTCCTCTTTCTTCCGCTTGATGATATCCCTACCCTTCTTTAGCCATAATTTGAATTGTGAATATTTTTGCTTTCTTTATATCTGTGCCTAAATGTCACTTCTTTGTGAATAATCTCCTCACAAATTGTACCCAATCTCTGCAGATAAATTACCTATACGATCTTACAAAACTCTTTATATTTTTATCAAAACACTGTCACAAAGAAATGATATAGTAATGAAGATAAGATAAACACTGGAGATAAGCAAATAAACTAGGAAACTTCCAAGTAACAAATAACCAGTTTAAGATGTATAATGAGTATGCAGCAAATATTTACTGAATAAATAAATGACTAATCATAAGCTATAGTTTGCAGGGCTCATATTCATTTCCTTTTATATTATCTGTTATAGGGGGGTTATATATGGTTCAAATAAAGCAGAGGGAGAGTTCAATTTCAGGCTATTGGAAAGCATATATATCCTGGGGTTGTATATATAAATTTAAGAGAAATATTGATGGCTTTCATGCCTTTCTCTGGGCATGCCTCATCTCAAGAAATGTGAGCAATAAACTGAGGATGCTTAGATTCAAATAGAAAAGTCTTCAGAGAGGAAAAAAAAAACTTATCTTAAACCATTGGAAATACCTCATGTTAA
This sequence comes from Avahi laniger, assembly GCA_963575035.1. NCBI lineage: Eukaryota > Metazoa > Chordata > Mammalia > Primates > Indriidae > Avahi > Avahi laniger. The sequence continues at coordinate 113,561 of CAUYSK010017353.1, forward strand.
GAAAGTGCACACAAGAATTCTCTTTTACTGCATTGAAATTGGACACATTAGTCCTATATTCAGAGAGGGCACACATATTGATTAAGTATCTCATATGGTTAATTTAAGAGAAATGTCATCTCGATTATTGATATTTAGTTTTTGAATCATTTGGAGTTGGAAATCAAAGGATGTTCATTCACACAACATTAATATCTTTATGAGAAATTTTTCCTTTAGTAAATAAGGTGGTATTTGTTAGAGACTGAATGATGAAAATATTCTTATGTTGAAGCTATAAACCCCAGTGTGGCTGTATTTGGAGATAAGGCCTCTAAGGAAATAATTAAAGTTAAATGAGGCTACAAGGGTGCCGTCCTGATCCTAGAGGAATAGTGTCCTCGTAAGAAGAGACACTAAAGACTTTGCATTCTTTCTTTCTCTCCCTGGACACACAAAGAAGATCTCATGTGAGCACTCAGGCAGATGGCAGCCACCTACAAGCCAGGAGAAGGTTTCACAATGAAAACTACCTTGCACACTCCATGAAGAATTAAAAATTCTGTGCCTATCTGAATAACTCTTCGATTTTATTGGTGTAATTTATCCCACAGTATTAACTTCCTTCCTTCTTTCCTTTCTTCTAAATTATAGTAGTTTCCCCTTATCATGGTTTCACTTTTTGTGATTTCTGTTACCCACAGTCAACCATGGTTTGAAAATATTAAATGGAAAATGGCAGAAATAAATAATTCATAAATTTTAAATTGCATACCGTTCTGAGTAGGGTGGTAAGATCTCACTCTGTCCCTCTCAGACATGCCCAGGATGTGAATCATCTCTTTGTCCAGTGTATCCAAGCTGTGTATACTCACTACCTGTTAGTCGTTTAGTAGCCGTCTCGGTTATCACATTGAAAAATCATAGTACATACCGTATATACAGAGTTCAATACTATCTTTGGTTTCAGGCATCCACTGTGGATCTCAGAACATATTCCTTGTGGATAGGGGGTGATTACTGTATTCTTCTTTGTATTTTTAATAAAATATGATGATTATTATTACTGTTATTATTTAAATATCTCATCCTCCTTCCAAATGATCTATTTTTTAGATAAAATAAAGCAGGCAAGGCAAATCCAAATTCTCTATTTGTTTCAGTGCAGTTCCTCTGTTGCCCTGATACAGAAATTTTACTTAGGTCTAGGTTTCATTCATTTAAAATCATTGAGCTATGGCTTTTGTTGTCCTTTCAGAAGCAAACAAGAAAAAAAAGGAGCCAATGTTAATGAAGGCACTTGCCAGGCAAATATTTATGAAAAATAAACAGATGAAGAAAATATCAGTAGATATTGTGCCTTTTTGAGAAAAGTTTCCTGACATTTGACTTGCAAATTTAATTCAAATTTTCTGTTCAAGTCAAATGAAATTAAAACGGTAGGAAGGTCAAAACAAAGGGAAAAAAGTGTCACTGTGTTTAGTGGGTATGGACAAGAGATTTAATTAAGTTCTTATCATTGTGTTGTGTCTGTTGTTTATTTATAAAAACATAGCAAAACATTAAAGAGACCAAATCCATGAGCTTTCAGTATATTAGAAACATATACATAAAGTAGTATCCAATATTTAAGAATATGAGACAATTATTATAACATCCACACTTCATTTATATCTTTTTACTCTAAATACTGTGTCTTGTTGGAAATACTCACACTGTAAGGAATTAATAAAAACCAAGACTTTGTGAAGCCAGTCTCCTTCAGTATCATAAGTTCCTACATAATTCATTGGAAGTGTACCAACATACTAAATCTGCCACAAACAGCTGAACATTCTGAGCCACCTAATTAGATCATTAATTTATTTGTCATTGTTTTTTCTTTTCTTTTCTCATTAGATTGTCCATCATGCCACCTGACATGAATAATCTCAATATTTGAGTGATGACGTGTTACCAAATATGTTACTATTTAATAATAGAGTATATCTAGCCATCAAATATTGGAAAAAGGTCCACTTTGGCTTTCGCAACAGAAGAAAACATCATTGTGGATTCTTTTGGAAGTTCCTAGACTAAAACCAAACTTACTGTTTAATTTGCAATGTACAATTACACATAGAATGAAATAGCACTTTTTTAACACAGATAAACACTCCATGGACTCTCTATGCACTAAAACTATCTAATACCAGAATTCTAGAAACATCTACTTGGTTGTCAGTTTGGAGTGAAAATGCACAGAGGGTCGTCTGTGCTTTTCACTTTGCAAAACTCAGGGCTCATCAAGGGGCCTATGAAACTTAAGCAACTTTTAAGTTTTTGAAAAAGCTAGATATACTAGTTTAAAATTATTAATATAAAAGTATTTTTTTTTTTTTTTTTTTTTTTTTTGAGACAGAGTCTCACTCTCTTGCCTGGGGCGAGTGCCGTGGCGTCAGCCTAGCTCACAGCAACCTCAAACTCCTGGGCTCAAGGGATCCTCCTGTCTCAGCCTCCCGAGTAGCTGGGACTACAGGCATGCGCCACCATGCCCGGCTAATTTCTTCTATATATATTTTTAGCTGTCCAATTAATTTCTTTCTATTTTTGGTAGAGGTGGGGTCTCACTCTTGCTCAGGCTGG
>CAUYSK010017354.1:0-29920 GCA_963575035.1 Avahi laniger
CTGAATCTGCACCGATTCCCCTCGCTGTTTTTGTGGGAGAGCGCTCCGATTGTGTGTAGCAGACCGGGATCTACGTCTCCCTCTCTGGAAGCAGGGATCCGGGAGGCTACCCTAACTCCGCCATTTTTTCTCTCCTCCAAATAGATCTATTTTTGAAATAGAAATTCTAGAAAATAATATGCGAACACCTAATAGCTAGTTAGAGGTAGTTACTATAGGTAGTAATTATATGTCTATCCTTGTCATTATTTTTTAGGGGGGCTTAGGATCTTCAATAAATATAGAAATAATTTATGTTTCATAAAGCAAGTTTCACTAGACTTAAATTTAATTTTTTTACTTGTTGATATGACAGTGCCTTTTGTCAGAGGGAGATTATCTTCTGAGAACTTACATGTGTGATCCTCAGACACAGGTAATCATAATGGATGGGACTAGCAGGGCTAACTTTGAATTTGACTTATCTGCCCTTAGTCTGCCTGATACTGATGTATCCTTGGAATGTGTAATCTGATGAAGAGATTCTTGGGGATTCCAAGACTGCAGATGAGTGAGTATTAAATCTAGGTGAATTATGGCATGTAAACATAAAGTTGAAATAGTTGAAGGTCAAATGTTTTTGAGTTTCTGAGAAGCCACGGGAGTTTTCAGAACAACTAGACAGGATGGATTCTAAATGTAAGAGGATGTGATTTTCCAGATTGATTTATTGATATAAGTAATTTACCTCTGTGGCTTGTTTTGCTTATGTGGTAGAATGGCATTTTTTAAGTTTAATTGAGGTAATATTTTTCCTATAATTTTCTTTTGCTTATTGAACTCTAATTAACTCAGGTACAAGTGTTTGATACAGCAGAAATGCAGAGAGAAAAAAAATGAAAGGACTGCTGCTTTTTAATGTAAAATCCTGAGTCCTTAATAAAATGGGGAGCACTTATGCACATAGACAGTATACAAAAAAGAGAAAAGATTCTCATGCCACAGTAAAGAGACATTCTGGAATTTGGGGAATTGGAAAATAATAAAGGAAATGTAACCAGTGGCTGGAAGATCCCAGAATGAGGGGCTAAATGTGAGGTACAAAGTGTGTAAGAAAAAGTCAGTATCAGAATGCTCCCAGCGAGTAGCAGCCACTTTAGGAAATCCCATCCATTACCCATCCTGGGAACTAAATGATCATGACAAAGAACTCCTGGCCTGTAAACCTTGGGCACCAAGCATCACCTGTGCCAAGAATTAAATATAATTTCTCTTTCTATTGACCAATAGGGCTTTCCTAGGCAGCAGTCACGGTGCTTCTTTTAGACTTTGCGGGAACAGTGAAGCCATTTGACTCTCCTTGGTCCCCACTTGACCAAGAAAGCTTAAATGGGAAGCTTTCTTCTAATCTACCAGAACACGGTAAAGCTCTGTGATAGAAAGAAGAACTCTGGATATCATCACAGAAAAAAAAATTGCACTAGACAAAGATAAACGGACAAGGAAGATTTTATTCGGGACTACTGCAACAGGGTCAAGACTAATGCGATAGAAGACAGCTTAAGTTCAACTCTGAATACAACAGGGACAAGTGGAAATTTGCAGCCAACGTGCAAAGTGAAGGGGTGGATGGAAAGTTACTAAGCAGAATTTGATTTTTTGATTATTAAGAGTTGGAGCAAGAGGAACTTGATTAGGTATCAAGTGTGAAGAAAGAGGAGATTAATTGGATGTCAAAGATTGGGAGAAAACTCTCTAAACTGTCTTAGCAAGATTCTTTGATAAAGCTAAGCTTGGCAGGCCAAAAATTGGACCAAAACAAGGCCTCGGTGAAAGAGGGTTCAGAGTACCCTGTCTAAGGTTTGGTCTAGGAGGGAATTCTTGTCAATATCTAGAGGAAAAGAGTATCATGGAAGAAGCAGCATCATCTCTCCTCTGCCTATCTGGAAACTTCCATTACTCCACATCCTTTATAGTCCTGTTGGCCCCATTGCATATATAGTTATACTCTTTGGACCAGAAAAATCTAAGAAGCAAACTGCCTCAGTAACATTCATTTTTCATGCATTATTAGTACTGCCTGATGACACCATGCCTAGGGCAATGCTCCTTGCCGCTGGCCTCTACTGTGAAGGAAAATCATCAGGTTAAATGTTGTGGGAATTCAAATCCTCCAGCACATATTTCTTTAGTTTGACAATCCAGCATTCTTCATGCTACTTAAAATAGGTGTATATTTAAAAGTAACAATTTCTACCTAGTGTTTGGTGAATCTAGACCAGTGGTTCTTATCTCACGGAATTTCCTGGAGAAATTTGTAAATATATAAATTCTCAGGCATAGTCCTGGCCAAAATGAATCAGAATGTATTTAGCATGGTTTGGGGGATGGAGCCAATCTTCTGTATTTTTACAAATTACCCAGACTATACACATATCACTTATGTGATGACTATATACGTATTAGAAAGAGTAATATTGAGAAATGTTCTCCAGGGCAGTACCCACACCCCAAAGTTCACAATGAGCATGTTAAGTCATCAAAATATCAAAAAGAAAGAAAATGGATTGTGTTAGTATTTGCTTTGGAGACTACAAAATAATTTTAATAATTATACAATTTTAGTCATAGCTAACAATTATTGAGTGCATTCTATTTGCCAAAATTTGTACTGTGGGCCTATGTAATCTTTACACTGGGTCTATGATATTATTCTCTTTATTTAAAACTGAGGCTTTAGAGGTTTAGTAATGTTTACAAGATCATGCAAAATATGACAGTGACAGGAATAACATTCAGATAGGCAAAAGTCACATTCTCATTTCTAACTATTATGTAATACAGCCTCAAAATCTTTCATCTGCTAGAACTTACTTTTGTTTTTAATTAGCAGTTACAGTTATTTAAAGAAGTTGAAGATAAATGAAAGGTAAAATAAAAAATAAGAACACCCATATGCCTGTTATGCAGTTAACTAATGTTAACATTTTAAAATATTCTTATATTCCTATGCGTATTTTTACATGATATGTGTAGCTTTTATTTGCAATGTGATATATGCACCTGGAAATATGTTCAAGCTTTAAAAAACAGTATTTATCATAAGCTTTTTCCTTATCATTATGACATCTGTAAAAATTTTACCCTCGATGTTTGACAATATTCTATTAGCATAATGTAACAATTCTCCTGTTTTTGGACTCTTTAATTTTTTCTAATTTTTAGTTATTATAAATAACATTGGATACCTCAATGAAGTTTGTAAAATAATAATACCGTAATAAACATTACACACACACACATATATCCCTATTTGTACATATATCTATTTATTTAGGATATATTTGTAAAAGAATTATTTTGTTAAAAAGAACAAATAGTTAATTCTAAATACATTTTGTAAAATTCCTTTCTAGAAAGACATATGCATCAATCTGTTTGGGCTTCTATAACAAAATATCATATACTGGGTGGCTTAAACAACAGATTTGTCCCTCATGGCTCTGGAGGCTGGAAAGATCACGATTAGCATGCTGGCCAATTCGGTCTCTGGTGAGGGCTCTATTTCTGGCTTATGGATGGCTACCTTCTTGAGCATGTTTACACAGCAGAAAGAGAGAGGGTTCTGATCTCCTCCTCTTCTTACAGGAGCACTAATGCTGTCAGGGGGCTCTACCATTATGGCCTCATCTAAAACTTGCTTACCTCCCAAAGGCCCTACCTCCTGATCACATTAGGGATTAGGGCCTCCCCATGTAAATTTGGGGGAGTGGTGGAGACACAGACATTTAATCCAAAACAATTTATAAACTCATAATTAGCAGTATATGAAGTGCTTTCCATTATATTCATCCTTTCATTGAATAGTATCATTTTCATCTTTGCTAATATGATAGAGAAAGTGATATCTTGATATCATAGTTTTCACACTCCTGTTAACTGTTTTTATACATTCTTGTATAAATAGTATGTTTGCATCCATTGTTTTTCCTCAGGATTTTGATCTAACAATAATAGCAGCAACAGCAGCAGTTTACATTCTACAGAGCAGTTACTGTATGCCAGTTACCATCTAAATGCTTTACATGAATTATCTAATGTCATTCTAACAACAGGCCTGTAAATAAACACTCTTGGTATCTTCCTTTTATGTATTGGGAAACTGAGGCCCAGAGAGGGGTGGGGAGAATTGCCCCAAGGGTACACAGCTAACATCCAGTGGCTCTCTCTTTATGTAATGGCAATCGATACCTTTTCTACGAGAATATTTTTGGTTGTTATATACATTTCAGTTCTATTCATAATGTTTTTGTTAGGTAGAAATTAGAAGTTTGTGTGTGTTCAAATTATCAATTTATTTAATGATTTCTGCCTTTACTTCAAAGATTAAAGAATAACTCCTCTATTTTAGAAACAAATGTTCTTCCGTAATTTTGGTTCTTAATGCTTTATTCATTTTCTTTAATATACTTGGGGTATATTATATAAATGATACTAGATGGGGATATTAACTTCTACTATTTTTTCATAAATAATCCATATTTTAAAATTAATTTATTGAGAAATTATTTATTTTCCTATTGGTTTATGATAACTCCTTGTTACATGCTAAATTCATTTATGTATATTTTATTACACTCTTTTATATCCTCTTGAAGACATCATTTTAATTATTATAGTATTGTAAAGCTTTTAAATTCCTTTTAGAATGATCTTTAGAATTTTGATAGATCTTCAATCTAGGAGAATATTTTCTCAAAAAAGAAATAAAGAAGAAAATGAAGTTGTAAAATACACACAGAAAATCAGAGACCAGTAAAATAAAGTCTATGATATTGCAATGAGAATTGGTTAAAATTTATGCCATCTCGCTCTGAACACTCTCGCATGCATGCATGCACTACAGATAGGCATAAGACTTAGCCATATAAAGAAAGATATTTTGTAGCTATTTAAGGCGACAGGCTTGATATTTCTTTCTTTCTTTCTTTCTTTTTTTTCCAGGAGCCATAAGTATGAAAGACATTTTGAGAAAAATGTAATCTGGGAGACATGCCAAAGTTTCATGTGTATAAACCATAATTATATTATAAATATACTCTTGTTATTAAACTGGAGAATAATATTATATAAGCAAGATAACTCATATTATTGAATCACATTATCAAAAGTTTTGATGTACAAGAAAAAAATCACTGTATCTTTACAAATATGCATTGAGCAAAAAGCTCATAGTCTCAAAGGACTGCACAAATGTTACATAATTACAATACACCACTATCCTTAAGTAATAAGAATTGATTAAAAAAACTGCTATAAAGTAGTAAAGGTCCAATTAAGGGAAAGGTGAAAGAGACTGAGAAATCTTTACAGTGGTGGTGTGTTAGCGTGTTTTGTGCTGCTATAACAGAGTACCACAGACTGGGTAATTTATAAAGAACAGAAATATATTCTCTCAAAGTTCAGAAAGTCCAAGATCAAGGAACTGGCATCTTGGGAAGGCCTTCTTGCTATGTCTTCACATGGTGGAAGGCAAAAGAGCAAGTGTGAACCCACTCCCACAAGCCCTTTTTATAGGAGCATTAATCTATTCATGTGGGTGAAGCCCTCATGACCTAAAAACCTACTAAAAGGCTCCACCTCCCAACACTGTGGCATTGGGGATTAAGTTTCCAACACATGAATTTTTTGGAGGAGACAAAAAAACATTCAAACTGTAGCAGGCAGTGGTGACATTGGAGTAAAACACAGTATAAATCTGTAGATAATATTATTGTGTACTCTTGTATGTTATGCGCCTGAAAATAGGTTTCAATGCTCTAGCATATTGTCATATCTGAATATCAGAGTTTCAGGGTTTCATTGACTAATAAAAGATGCCTTTGAATAAAATACATGTCAAAAGCCATTTAAATTGCCTGTCCTGGTTTTCAGTTACTACCACCTTACTTACCCAGATTGTTCTAGCATTTAAAATTTTTGTCATTTTGCAATACTTTAATCTTGGGTATTGATATGTTCCCATCACAAAAATGATATGCTACCTTTTGGCATTACATTTGTTACCCAGGACTTTGAGTCAGACACTAGAAATTCTGTCAAATCTTGTAATACTGTTATCCATAGGCAGTTCTTTTTCCTCTATATCCAAGAAAAAAAGAGACTGAAAAGGTGATTAGGCTACATGTGTTTTGTATGTAAACGATTAAGTTAAAATACACAAAGATTATTGAGTTTTTCATGTGTGTCTGGCATTGTACTCCAGGCTAAAGAAAGAAAAATCCAGAACACATAGACCTGAATAAGAAGAATTTCTTTCTCTGGTGGATATTTAAAACACCACATCCACAACAGAAGAAACTGCAGTTTCTGGGCAACCACTTTAATCATGTTCTATGTAAAGTGTATTTAATGTGAGCTACTGTCATGACTGGGATACAGGAAAATTAGGGTTATGATTTCTCATTTGATTTTATTTTGTGAGCTTGATCAAGTCAACCCACTTTCTTTGTAAAAACTCCTACACTGTCTCACTAGAGTATTAAAAGGAGTATATGAAGCAATAAAACTTTTTAATGCAAAAAAAATTTAAAAAAATAAAACACCACATGATAGTGGTTGTGAAATAATTAAACACAAACACCCCTCTGTGCTACCTACTATGGGTAAATCAGATCTTACTTAAGAAAAAATTTTTACCCAATGGGAAAATTTGTATGTGGTTGAGGCCCTAATCAGGAAATGTCCCTTCCTGACAAAAAATAGTTTTAACTCTAGCATTAATACTCATTCATTATCACAATATAAATAATCCAGACACAGAACAGAGCATCCAGAAGTTGCCAAAAAAACATCCAAAGTTACTAAGTAAATAACAGTGGCTATTTTATGGTTTTATTGCAGTAAACAAACTTCTGGATAAATCAATTGATAAAGTCAGTACTGAAAGTGAACTTATGGAGTGGTAGAAAAATTGAACGAGAGCCCTGAAACAAATAACCTCACATCCTAAGGCAAAGAGCCTGGGATAAGGATGTGTTGAGCATAAAAAAAGATGATAAATGCTTAGAGTTAAGGCAAATCTTTAATGAGGAAGAGCTAAAAACTCGTCCTCTACAGAGACTTCAGTGTTTGCTGCATATTTTCAGAAGGAATAAACAGAGTGTAAGTAATCATAAAGACAAGAAAATGGTCTATTCGAAAGATCTAAGTTAAAAAATTGCAAATGAACAGGAGGGAATGGATCTGCCATTTAAAGTCACGATTTTGATACTTTACCTTGAGTAAATCAAATAAGCACTCAACTATTTTCCAGACATCATCCTAATAAACCTCCTGCATTAGCAGGCTGCAGGTTACGCTCTCATGTAGGACAATCACCGTTTTTATTTAGGATCTTACTGAAATTATTTTGATCTGATATATTGGTAGCATCAAATCAAAACACCTGTAATATCATTAAAGAATCACATTCCACCTTATTTAACATATCCCTCCTCTATTTCAGGTGACATTATTGTAGAAATGCTCTTGGAAATTGCAACAATAATGGGTTTAGCCTCCAGAGGAACCACGATGTTGAGCTTGGTCATCTCATTACTTCCTTGGGAGAAGAAGGAAGGGGATTTTGATGGGCCGCCTCCAGCTTCACATTATTCTTAATTGCTCTCAATATCCACAAAGTACCCTCTGAGGCTATGTCTCAGAACCTGGAAAAAGAAATACACAAGAGCCTGATGAGGCCTGAAACCAGGGACCAAAGAGTCAGGAATTGACCCAGTTTAATTCCCCTATTCCACATAGTGTCTGTCTGTCTGTCTGTCTGTCTCTCTCTCTTTTCTCTCTCTCTACCTCCTTATCTTCCTTTCTCTCTCCTCCACTTTTCTTCCCTCTCCTTCCCTCTTCTTTTCCACATCAGTTACCTCTGATTTATTATGTGTACAGCCCCTCACACCCAGCTTTGCAGGGCTTCTCAAGTAAAGCAATCAACTGAGTCTTGTTCAGTCACTCGAAATCATACATATTCCCAACACTAGATGGATAATATAATTGGCCTTGTTTGGGTAATTTGTCCCCTGCTGATTCAATCAGGTGCATTAAAGACGGTATTAGATGTCTGGAAGACAAAGATTTTTTTTTTTGGCTGTAAATTAGAAACAAAAGGATGGGAAAATGAAATCATCAACCTCTTTATATGTTGCTGTTATTGATAGTGTCAAGTCTGAGTAAAGTTCCTTGAGTGGTCGCGCTGTAAAACCTGGAGGCTGGACTAAGGATTTCTAAGTCTTTTCCAAGAATAGAGGCAAGCCACCATAAAATGCACAGTAATAAAATATCAATAACAAGAATGTTAATTTAAATATCAATATATTATTCATAACTTAAATATTTATTTAATGAAATGAATAACTGTACAATGAACCACTGAGCTCTTTCCATATAAAAAGTACTTTATTATATATTATATTTTGTGTTACATATCTCATATTATATATGCTGTTTTATTATATATTATGTATTTTATACAATATATCTATATTACATCACATGTAATACATTACATCATATGTGATGCAGGCCATATTACATAATACCATATTTTTCATATATAAAATATTTTATATATATAAAACATTTTGTATATATAAAATTATTTTATATATATAAAATATCATATAATATTTAAAACTATGAGGTAGGTGCAAATTTGTCACCAATAAACAATAATAAAATGAAAATTTAATAAATAAATTAATTTTTATCGTATATATTTAAGGCATATAACATGATGCTTTGATATACATACAAATAATAAAATTATTATAGTCAGGCAATTAACTTATCTATTATATAATAATTTAAAATTCACCATCCAAAACCAGTTACTTTTGCACCAACCTAATATAACGTCACATATTTACCTTTTTTTGTAGTATAAACACTTAAAATCTACTCTTAGAAAATTTTTAGTATATAATACAATATTACAACTATAGACCTCATGTTTTACATTCAGTCTCCAGACTTATTCATCCTACCTAACAGCAAGTTTGTACACTTTGACCTATGTCTCCCCATTTTGTCTCCTTCCCTACTCCTGGTAACCACCATTTTACTCTCTGTTTCTATGTATTCAACTTTTTCTTTTGTAGATTTCATGTGTATATGAGATCATGCAATTTTCTCTTCTGTGTCTGGCTTATTTCAGTCAGCATGATGTTCTTCAGGTTCATCAATGTTGCTGCAAATGACAACGCAAATTCTTTGTGAATGTTTCAACTTGCAGATCCTAAAGTATCACAGCAAATGGAAAACTCAGTGAAATACCAAATATTGGATTCTAATTTTCTATTTCTCTATAGTTCATATTAGTGTGAGGGGAAAAATATTCATTTAAAGCCTAAATTCTAAAGGATATTTTAACAGAAATCTTACATCATAAAATTTTAATATTGGAGACGTCTTAAATGCCTTTCAGTTCAGATAGTTGGCATTTCCAACTATAGTATATTTTATAGCTGTGAATTAATTATGAAATGAAGTAATATAATTGGTTATAGATCAAAATGGTCCAATAATATTAAAAATATATATTTATCTAGGAACCATTTAGATTGATATTTAAAAAATATATTTTGGAGTGACTACCCACACCTTTACCCTTAAAGAAAACTTAGAAAAAATATAAAATCTATTTCCTGAATAATGCTTATTAAAAAGAAATCATAATTTCTTAAGCATTTCTTTTACCAGCTTACTGATTTGAAACAGATTTTCTCACAAAGGAATAGAAATGGAGAGTCCAAAGAATGCTGTTCTCGAAAAGATATGAAACTCATGGTTGGATCATTCCAAATTCAACTTGTTCTAGTTAGTGTAGTTTTGTTTTTTTAGATATAAAATACTTTATTGAGAAATTTCTCTCTTCTTTTTCCCTTAAGGACCAAGTTTTTGGGACAAGAATCCAAAGGGCAATGGGAGAAGGGGCTCTTTTTTTTAAGAATTATTGACATTCTACATTTTCACTAGTATATGAATAATTATAGTTATTTCCTTCTCTACAGAGTGAGACATTCATTACTGGACTAGAAATAGCCATGCACTTTGTTTTATGAAGGACCAGCTGAAGGAGCTGTCCATCAACATCATCCTTAGGTGACTGAAACCCTCAAGATGCCTAATGGTGAAGAAAACTTACATTTAGAAAGTTTAACTTGCTTAATACTACCCAGGTAGTAAGTTACAGAGGCAAAACTTCAAAGTGAGTTTGACTTTAAAGCATACTTTACTGTTTTACTTTACAATAACTGCAAAATTTGTTCTAAGGATTTTTTAACTAGTTAAGCTTTTTAACATTTACATATTAAAATATAATAGTGAATAAAATATATTTCATAGATATGAGCCCCATTTACTTTATTTCTACTAGTTTTTGTTTAAAATGTTATATGCATAAATATATATGTACACACACACACACACACACACACACACACTAATATATACACATATACAGTTGACCTTTGAAGAACAAGAGTTTGAACTGCCTGGGCCCACTTGTATATGGATTTTTTTTTGATAAAATTTATACCAATTGTGCCTGCCTCTCCTGCCTCTCCTTCAACTTCCTCCACCTCTTACGCCTCTGCCACCCATGAGACAGCAAGACCAATCCCTTCTCTTTTTCTTTTCCTTAGCCTACTCAATGTGAAGACCATGAAGATAAAGAACTTTATGATGACCCACTTCCACTTAATTAACAGTAAATATGTTTTCTTTTCCTTATGATTTTCTTAATAACATTTTCTTTTCTCCAGCTTACTTTTTTTCTAAGAATGCACTATATAATACGTATAAACATTAACAATATATATTAATAAACTGTTTATGTTATTAGTAAGGCTTCCAGTCAACAGTAGGCTGTTGGTAGTTAAATTTGGGGAGAGTCAAAGTTATACATGGATTTTTGACTGTGTGTGACATCAGTACCCCAACCTGGCATTTTTCAAGGGTCAACTGTACACTTATAATATATACATGCATACACGTAATATACATAGCAACAGCACACACAGCCACACACAGTTTCTGAATTTACCTTTATTATTTAAAGAATTTTACCCTAGGCACTACTGTGATTTATAGGTATATAATTTTTTTATTCTTATAAGGATTATTTGTCTAAAGACAACATCCAAAGCTTTCTAAATGAAGACATAGTCTGTCTTTTTTTCTTTTAAATAAAAATGTGATTCTATTTTCCAATTACTGATTCTGAATGATGATGGCACAATTGCCAGCTATGAACTACCAGCCTCCGGGAGTGACTATTGTCTCTTACAATTCCTTTGGTTCTCACTGAAATAATATGGTATATTGTTACTTTTGTATGTATAAGTTTTGTCTTTCAAGCAGATTCTAAATTCCTTAGTAATATATCCTTTTCTCATTCCTTCCTAGAAAGTTTTACAAGAACTTGTCCATTGTCTCAGTTTTGTGATGTTTGGGCGTAAGTACAGAAATTGGAAAAGTAAGTAGTTCATTTACTTTAATACTAGATCTGATAGAAACTAAGGACAGAACATACATCCAGGTCTCATGAGAAAAGAAGCTTAAATTGTAGAGTCAGTGTAAAAGATTTCGAAAGGGACTTTTTGTGATATTTTGGAATCACAGTTAAGGCTAATTATAAGCTAAGCTGATAAGATGCTCTAAATGCTTCATATTCTAAAGAAAATCCCAATAAACAATGCACAACAGAGGCCAGATCTCTCTTGGCAGAGCTTACTAACCATCACTCCCCAACTCCCTATTTAGTGAATAAAAAGAGAGGCTTGTGGATAGACAGTAGAGCCAGAGGGCGCTGGCAATGCACTTGGGAAGAGTGTACCCAAAATGGTAAGATGTTACTCAGCATCCCTCCCACACACTCCCCTCTTCTCAACCATGGTAATGTCTTCTTACCACTTCCAAAGCCAGGTTTGAGTTGTGGCCAAAAAGATTACTAAGAGAAGTAAGGATACCTCTAAGAAATAGAACTTAGCACTTCCTTCCTTGGCTGGATGTTGGTCAAGCTTCAGAACTTAAAGGCTCATTATTGTGTGATCAGGTGACTGGAAAATAATGAGGAAGTTCTTAGCAGACCTTCACTTTTATCCTCTGAGTTTGAGGTGCTGTTACTGACTACGGATTTTGGCGGGCTGAGGATCATCCGGAGTACCCCACATAATTAGGGCTTAGAGGAAGCATGATGAAGCATGTTTATTCCATCCTTGTTCTCTTTGCCCATCAGTTGGTGAGAGAGATCTCAGCAGTTACTGGATAACTGATGGAAGGAAAAAGGGAATTAACAAAGGGACAGAAGACTGGGGCAGCTGCCATGTTGGGTATCCCAAGGTAGCAGGATGCCCAACATGAAAAAGGGACAGAAACTGAATGGCTAGCAGGATCATTTAGGACAGAGCTGCCTATATCTAAAGGAATGACCACCAGTGAAGGGGTCTAGGATCAAGGTGAAGCCCAGTCTGAGCAAATCACACCTACCATTTCCTCAGTGACATCCAACATCGGATAGAATCAGACTGAACCAAATATCCGGGGATATTTACCATCGAAGATAACCTTACCAAGTTAAGTAGAGACACATGTCCTCATTTTCATGTCTTTCCTCTCCAAGCCTAAGCCACTAGAGGAGCAAGAGACTAGAAGGGGTGGATGGGAGAGGAGCAATGTGGGGAACAAATGCTATAAATTGGGTATGAGACTCAAGTATTAAATTAAGATAAACTAAACATTAAAAAATAACAGTAACCAAAAAGTTACAGAATTTTTTTAAGACAAGGAAAGAAGGATTTAATGGAGCACATTTGAAAAGAATAATTGAAAAGTAAAACCTATTCATGTTAATACAGTCTAGTATAATTAAAGTCAATGTCTACTTCTTTCAAGGGTTATTTGTCTTTTGTCTCTTTCAGTCTCAGGAGTGGCAAAGTCTCTCTCAATCTCTTATTTTCTTTACCTCTATCTCCTCTCTATCTACATGAGTTTGCCCTGCCTGAACATGACTTAACATGGCCCTAAGAGTGTATGACCCCAGTGCAAATCATCATTTTACTATGTGTTTCCTAATACACATTTTCAAGAGAAGATATTTAATTTTCTCAACTCATCTAATGGATTGATTTTCCTTAGGTCAATCACTGATCCAATTAGCGATGGCTATGGTGCGGACACATGGCATAAACAAGACAGCAAAAGTGGATGTTTAGTGGAAATTTTCTTTAAAAGAAACATACAGGTATATAATCACTGGGGTTTACTCAGAGTGAGTGTTAACTTAATGTTTATACAAGTGTTTAGGTGCCTTTCAGATGAGGTAATTTCTGAAATGTACGTGCACAACTTTCTTAAAACACAAAGTGATTCTTGTATTACAAGTCGAATCATAAAAGGTCTATATACCTACTTATTACTTGTGAACAAATAGGAAGTCTTAGTAAGCAGGTCAGATGTGACATCTGTTCTTAGGAAGAAGAAATGAAATAAGCAAGGTAATATTTTTTCAAATTATTCTCTTACGATTAAGCAAAGAGCTTCAGGTAAATGAAAAGTGCAATTGCATTAGTAATGTACTTGTTTCTCAAGGTGGGATATGAACACTTATATATACAGCTGAATATCACTATTAGAGTTAGAGGGGCCTGAAATTCTTGCAGTGCAGTGTTCTGAATAATCTGTCTCTCATACCATGTCCTTGAGAACAGCTGAGAGTTTTGCATTTGATATGCAACTGAGGATACAGAGATATGTGCTGGACACTGTATTTTCTTGTTACTTGGCAACAGTTTTTTTCCCCCTCTTAGTAACAGTAGAGAAAAGCTTTTTCAAAACCGAAAAGACTACAGAAGAGAAAAAGTCAAAGCCTTTCATATATCCTCCAGCTGAAGGGCATATTAGGAAGAGCTGGATTCAGCTATGGATAAAATGAAGTATACATGTTATTTAGTTATGATTATGTTCCCATTGAAATTTAACCCAAAGTTTCAATATCTTAATCATATAACTCTTTCACCTCGATGCTGCAGTATTTAAAAATGCAGGCCTCTCAGTCAATTTATATTCACATCAGTTCTCCCAGCATGTGTGACTCTGACTATAAAAGAAACATACCAGGAAACACAATAATTTTCAGGTAACCTTTTATTGCTTGGTTAACAAACCAAGCCTGGATTTTCCATTTAATTAACATTTTAGAAAGACTACAGTTGGGATGGAGAACAGAAAGGGAGAAAAAATGATTGATTTTGGCAGAGTCTTTGACTTGTAAAGATATCTCTAGTTTTTCTCTCTTTGTTTTGAAGGAAGTAATAATTTTTTAAAGCACAAAATAGAATTCTATTAAGTCACTGAGAATACAGAGTTTGTTTGTTATGGCAACTTCTGTCATTTAATGAATATATTAGACTATAAGAGAAACAAAATTGATTAGAAGGAATTTCAGGTCTCAAATGGCCTTGATTGAGGGAAAACAGCCACGACCTTAGCTGACGAAAGTGGGCATCAGGACTGCCACAATGTTCAAATAGCCCTGCCAGAAAGTGGGGCTCAGGCTATTGAAACGAAGCCCCAAATCACTGTTGTTGTTTAGGTTCACTTTTTATAGGGAAGTGCACAGATCTAAGAGTACAGTTTCATGAGATTTGGTCAAAGTGTTCTCCTGAGTAATCATCATCTCAACGAAGATATCAAATATTTCTATCACCCCTGTAAAGTTTGTCTCTTCTAGTCAATCCATCATGCTACCAGGCACTCACAATCATGATATTTTCAACCGTAAATTAATTTTTCCTGGTCTGGAATCAATGACTCTGTGTAACTGTATACACACACACACACACACACACATACACACACACACACACACACACAGAAAGCACGTATATACCTTGGCAATGCCTTTTTTTTTTTAAGCTCTTTAACTACCCCATTGTCTCTAAGCCCCCATGCCACTGCATATTCTATAAAAACCACCATCACCTCTTCTTCTAAGAAGGCAGTGTAGTACAGTACAAGATCATGGACTTTAAGGGCAGACTGCTGAGTTCAAATACTATTTCTTGCCACTTCCTAGCACTATGCCTCAATTTCTCACTCGTAAAAAGGAGACGAGAATAGCATCTTTAGGTTTGATATGAAATCGAATGGGTTAATGTACGTAAAACACAGAACAAGTTGTGATACACTGTGAGCGTAATATAGGTGTCCACTACATCACTCTATATTCCCATGCTTTGCTCTGGTAACACCTCCACTAGGTAGCTTTGTCAGTGCCTCCAGTCTGGGTAAGTAGTCTCTCCAAAGTTTGTCCACAGTACTCCCATTCTCCCTCCTGGGTGCTAAAATACATCTACCACTGTCCCTAAGTATGTATAGCATTTGTTCGATCTCTGCACTCACCTCTCACACTGTCATCGCCTATTATTAGGACATGGAGAAGATCTCTGTTCCTTCCCTGCTTCCCCCTTATATTATTCTCTTTGTTCTTCTCATTTTTTATCCCCATGCATGAAAAAGAAAGAATTGCTAAAATGATTCATTGAACCCAAGAAAGTTGATTAGATTACTTCCACTAATGGGCAGGCTCACTTAGTGTAAAAGCTCTCTGTGTGTGCATCCAAGAGCAACTGTCTCTCCTACTCGGGGCAATGGTGAGCTGAATTCTCTTAGATCTCATCCATCTTACTCTCCATTCTTCCTTTCAGATGCCTCTAAGCACACTCACGAGTATTTTATCTCCTCTACTACCAGTGAAGTCTGAGAATGATAAAACTTTAGGATTTTAATTTTGTAGATATTCTCCTGTGCCTTTTTGCTTGGCCATGTTTTCTAACTCAACTTCACCGACTCTCCCCTTGGAACATGTCAGGCATGAGACTAATAAATACCAAATTAACATTTTCTCCCATTTGTATGTAGAATTATTCCTTCCATGTAGAATGACACCTACAGTGGGGAAGGGTGCCTTGTCAGTCAAGACAGGGTTAGAGTATTCCTGTTTTTTTTTTTTTTTTTGGACATTGAGATGAGGCTTGATTATTATCACTGTTGTAGAATGTGCTTTATTACCAGCTTTTCTTTTAAGTTGAATTTTATCTTTAATTCATTGTGATACAGAAATTGCTTTTTTTGTAAGATAGAGGAGAATACAATTAAAAATTATAACTCAAATTTGTAGGATTATGTAAGATTGTGAGTTAGAGACCTGGGTCCTAAATTCAACTCTATGTGTAAGAATATAGTATAGAACGGTGCAACACTGGGAAAATCATTTAACCTATGGCATATCTCCCTCAAAGAAAGAGTTAGAAAATACATTCTACCCATTTCAGTGTATTATAATGGTTTCTTAAATAGATATTTTAATTATAAATATTGAGAAAATTTTTCTAGACAAAGGATCTGAAAAGTTAACTAAATTGCTTAAAGACACACGGTTTGCCAGTATAATAAAGTAAATTGCAAGCCAGTACTTTTTGCTCCAATTTCTTTATCTTTCTTCAAAATAAAGAAAATTCCATAGTGTGAAAGAATGCAGGGCAGCAGGGAATGCTCTTTTATAATTCTCTAGTATCTTGTTAAAAGCTGAAACTATAATATACAAATGTTTACTTTGATTGAATGTTTTGACTTCTAGAAGTAGATAAGTATTTAAGCAACACTACTGATTAAGTATGAGTCTTGGCTATATCATCTAGTCATCTACACAGTAATGCATCTTGTGGAATATGTTGTGGGATGTTCTAGTATCTCAATTTCCTGACCTCCTTTTCATGACCTTCCCTAGGTCTGTTAACTACTCTGCACCAGTAAGCCTATGACTAAACTCTGGACTTTGAAGTCAGTGAGTTCTGATATGGAGCAGGTCCTCAATAATGAATGCAGCTTCTGAAGTCAGAGCCCTTTGTCTCTTAGTCTTGATATATACAAATAGGGTCTATCACTCCTCCCTGAGAGGTTGTGGATTAGCAACCTCAAATCTGGAGCCACACAGTGAATTTAGACAGAAATGGACCCCTTCCAGAGAGGGCAGAGAGGTGTTTCTCAAGTTTATTTTAACTCTTTTTTTGATAACACAACTTAGGCAATCTAACATTTCCAAGCATTTGTTTCATGGAATCATCTTTAGGGTTAACTGGGGACCATAGAAGGTCAGTCATCCCATATTAAGCTCTGGTAAGATAGAAGAATAAAATATTTCTAAGTATGAACCTTATTGCTTAGCCTTAGACTAAAATTGCATGAAGTTAATGATTTTTTATTTTACTCCATTAAGGATATTAATGCTCACTCAAGTTTGCAAGCATTCCTCCAATTTTGACTTCTGTGGATCATTTTTCTCCAATTGTTATTTCTTCCTGCCTTTTTAATTAGTAACATATCTACCTACCATAGCCAAATGAGTTCCTTCTAGATGTGGAATAAAAAGTTCATCAAAGGCATAAATAGCTAATCATAATTTATGATCACATTGACATAGTGTTTGAGCTGGAATAACTGAAATATATTATAGTTATTCTTATATCTGACCTAAAGGGCTCCTGGAGTATAACTAAAATTTTAAAAATCTCAGATTTTGCCTACAACACATATTTTAATGATCTGTTTTGTTATTATCACAGAATGATAGTAAAATTTTATCCTAATTAGCATTTTAGCTTTACAATTACTTAGGTTTTATATTACTTTTTTATGATATGTGCTTTTTCATACCATCTACTCATTTTTGACTATGTTTTTATGACTTACTTCTATAGATTTAAAATTTAAAAAACTATCTTAATTTAATATTTTCAAATTTATTTCATTTTTTAGAATTTAGTTTAATATTTAGAATGATATCCACTTCTAAATATTTCCTGAGGGAAAAAATCCTGAAATATGGTCCAAATTTATAGTATGGAATGGTCAATACATTTAAAATTTACATATTTTAGGCAATGTTACAGTAATTAATATCCAATCAATAAGAATCTCTCATGTTTCAGGAAAGCAGTGACATTCACAATAAAGATATTTTTCAATAAAGTGTTTCCAATTGTCTTTCAGCAATCAAATCCATAATGTATAAGAAATTTGGTAATTTTATTCAAATTTACAAGCTTATGTTATAGGAGTCATGATGGCTAATTTTATGTCAACTTAACTGGGCTAAGGGACGCCCAGGTAGCTGATAAAACACTATTTTGGGGTGTGTTTGTGAGAGTGTTTCCAAAGCATATTAGCAGTTGAATCAATAGACTGATTAAAGAGGATCTGCCTTCACCAATGTGGATGGATTTTATTTAATCTAGTGAGGGCCTGAATAGAACAAAAATGCAGAGGAAAGGCACATTTTCTCTCTCTTTTTGAGCCTGGGCATCCACCTTTTCCTACCCTTGGACATTAGACCTTTTGGTTCTTGGGCTTTTGGATTCTGACTCCCTTCCCATTCTCAGGCCTTTGGACTCACCCTGGGAGTTATACTGTCACACCCCTGGTTCTCAGGCCTTCAGACTCAGACTGAAATATTCTATTGGTTTTCCTGAATCTCCAGCTTGAAGATGGCTTATTGTGGGACTTGTTGGCCTCCATAATTGCATAAGCCAAATTCCATAATAAATATCCTCTTACATATCTCTCTATCAATCTATCTCTTATTGTTCTATTGCTCTGGAGAACCCCAACTGATACAGTGGTCATAATTACTTCTAACTTTATGTAGTAATACACAGCAGCATCTTGTTGCAGTAAACAACAACAACAAAAACTCATAAATCTTACAGTCTCTTTAATAAGTGGCATTGGGACAGCTGTATATCCACATACAGAAGAATGAAGTTAGGCCCTCATCTCACACTATATACAAAAATAAACACAAAATAGATAAAAATTTAAATGTAAAACCTGAAACTATAAAACTACTAGAAGAAAACATATGGAAAAACTCCATGATATTGTTCCGGGCAATATTTTTTTGGATATAAACTCAAAGGCACAGGCAAAAAAAGAAAAATTAAATGCACAGGAATAAATCAAACAAAAAAGTTTCTGTGCATCCAGGAAGAATGAAGAAACAACTGATGATGAAATGGTAGAAAATATTTGCATAGCATACATCTAATAAGCAGTTAATATCAAAACATATAAAAAAACTCAACTCAATAGTAAAAAAACAACTTGATTAAAAAATAGACAAAGAATCTGAAAGGACATTTCTCTAGGTAATACATACAAATAGCCCACAGGTATACCAAAAATGCTCAAAAATCACAAATTATCAGAACAATGCAAATTAAAACCACAATAAGATATCACTTCACATCTTTTAGAAAGGCTGTAATAAAAAAGATGAAAGATTACAAGTGTCGGAGAGCATGTGATAAAAATGAAACCCTTTGCACACTATTTGTGGACATGTAAATTACTGCAATCATTTATGGAAAATAGTGGGAAGGTTCCTCAAAAAATTATAAATAGAACTACAATATGATCCTGTAACCCCACTACTGTGTACATATATAAAAGGGATGAAATAAGTATGTCAAAGAAATTTCTGCACTCAAATATTAATTTCAGCATTATTCACATTAGCCAAGATACAGAATCAATCAAGGTGTCCATTAATTGATGAATAGATAAAGAAAATGTGATACACACCCACACGCACGCAACGGAATGCTATTCCTCCTTAAAAAAGAAGGAAATCTTGTCATATGTGACCGTGCAGATGAACCTGGAGAACATTATGTTAAGTGAAATAAACCTGGCACAAGAAGACAAATGCCACATGATCTCACTTATACGTAGAATCTACAAAAGTTGAACTCGTAGAAGTAGAGTATAGAATGATGTTTACGAGGAGCTGATGGGGAGGAGGTTGAGGAGATATTGGTTACAAAATTTTAGATAGGAGGAATAAATTTAAGAGAACTATTGTACAACATGGTGACTATAGTTAATAACAATATATTATAATTTAAAAATTTGTAAGGGTAGTTTTTAAGTGTTTTCACCACAAAAGGAGGATAAGCATGAGGTAATACATATGTTAGCTCAAAGTAGCTATTCCACAACATATACATACTTCAATACAACATGTTGTACAAAATTAATATATACAATTTTTATTTGTCAAATAAATAAATAAAATGCTAAATTAAAAATATATTAATACACAAGGTCTTAAAAATAATTAGGATTTAATCAGTTGAAACCCCAACTTTAAATTTTCTGCATATAAGAATATGTACAAATTACTTAGCATCTTGCTGCACAAGCTTTCTCATTTATAAAATTAGAAATACTTAGCACTCTAATTTTAAATACTTAGAAGTAATATACCTAAAACATTTACCAAGTGCTCAGGATTGAATATATTATTACTTCTATGAACATAGAAAAACTTGAGGATCTTTTTCCCCTATGCTGTCTTCCATTTTCTAGGATGGCATCCAGTAACTGGTTTAATCATAGCTCCAAGATCCATAGCTCTTTGAGCTGCATGTGGAACACTGGCTGTGCCATTCTCATAGCAGCTCTCTTCCAGAATTGAAGCAAAGGTGCTACTTTAAATACTAAGGGGACTTTCATTTTAGTAATTTGTGCCACTGCTTCCATCACTTGAAACAAATTCAAGTAGTATTTCTTCTTTTTGCACATATTTCTATTACACATCCATCAGCAATACTGATCTTAGTAGATACCAGATCCACCTTCAGTACTTCACTGTCCTTAAGCTGAAATTTGGTTTCTTGAAGCTGACCTCCAATTTTAGGAAGAGATGGTTCATGAAACATTTTAAATTCTAAATAATAATTTCTAGTTTGGTATTCTTAGGCATGTCTTCAATATCTACAAAAGAGTGTTTTAAATAGCCTTGGAAAATAGTTTGTCTAAGGAAGCAAAATTTCTTTGTCCAAGGTTATCATTATATTTTATACTAGTGAGTGCTCTTTGGTCAATTTGATATAATTAATCAAGTGTTATTATTTGATCAGACAAAACACTAATAATTAATAACAATTTAATTATATTTAAGAGTCTTCTACTATAAGTAAAGCTATGATGAAGAATCATTTTGTAAATTAATACTCATTTAAGCATAAATAAAAATTTAATTATATGATATATGGAATTTTTATAAATTAGATATTATCGAAGTGATTTTAAACTTGAGTTTCAAGTAATGCTACTTCTAAATATTTGCTGTTTCTTGAAGTATCATGCCTTTTTAGCCATCTTCTCAGATTCCTCTTTGAAAATATGTAACTAACAACTTTGAACTTATCAATGGGATAAAGGGTTTGTTAACAATATCAATTTACATCCCTTTTTGATTGCATAAAATTCTGATTTTACCTGGCTTATATCAGGGGTAAAGTGTTTATGTTCATTTACCTTAATTGTTGACCTTTTCTCTTGATTAACTAAACTTGTATCCAATTAAAATTGGATACATATTTCTTGTTTACTTAACATGATATATATCTAGTCTAAATACAGAAGTAAATGTCTTGAGCAAGTAGCATAAAACCAGACAAAAAAGAAAGAGATTTTCAACAAATAGCTCTTTATTGCAACAGCCACTGTTTTGGCACACTAATTTAGTGTGACATAGAACTATGAGAACTTTGAGAAACAAACAAAAATTAATATTGATCAAGTGTTCCAGGGATACTTAAACAAAGGACTGATTTATCTAATTGTTGACTATCCAATTCCAAGAGCTTTTAGGATGAAATTGTAAGAATATGGGATTGTTAGAATTTGAGAGATAATCTTCCCAATATATTTAGTACTGTAAGGGCCACACCATAAGCATGGTGTTTATTTGAATTTTACCCTTGGAGAGGGGTGTTGATATGCTGAAGCTTATATGGACAAGAGCCACATGGAGCACTGAAACCTCAGAACATGTCACATGATTAACTAGTGGGCTAACTACGGCTATTCACTCTAGAGAAAAGATCAATAAGAACACAAATAAACAAGTAAACTTAACAATTGTCTTCACATATTTAAGGTACTCTTGATAAAAATCAACTAGGCTTGCTTTTTAAAATCTTCAGGGGATAACAGTGGTGAAAAATGTAAGGCTACAATTTTCACGTTAACAGAAAAAGTCTGTCTAAAATTCAGAACCCTTGTTAAAACTACAATAGTTTGCTTAAACAGAACAGTGTTTCTTAGCCCTGGACATGGTCAAGGAACACCTAAACAGTGATTGAGTTATGAGGCCATAGAATAGAATAGGAGATCTAATAAATACTTGGGTTAATGTCCCCTGTAAGTTTTATTATTTTTTGAATATATGGTATAAAAATGGTTGTAGAAATTAATCTAAAAGGTGATAACACATTAAAAAGCACAAAATACTTAGAGACAAATTTTTAAAAATAAGTACTAACCCTGTGCACTAAAAACTACAAAATAATGCTGAGAGAAATCAAAGACCTACATAAATGGTGAGATATGCCAAGTTTATGGGAAAATTCAATATTGTTAAGGTGTTAATTTCCCCCCATGTTATCTATAAATTCAATGAAAGCCAAATAAAGATTCCAATATACATATACACATTTTTTTAAAAAGTGACAAGTTGATTCTAAGTTACATGAAGATGCAAACAATTTAAAATAGTTTAAGCAGTTCTGTAAAATAAGAACAAAGCTGAAAGTCTTGCACTATCATGTTTTTAAAACCTACCATAAAGCTACAATAATTAAGACAATGTAGTATTGACAAAAGGATAAAAATACAGTTTAACATAACACACTAATGAGTTCAGAAAGAGATCTCTTCTCCATATATATGGTCAATTGACTTTTGACAGAGGTGTCAAAATAATTCAATAGGGAAAGAACAGTATTTTTACCAATTCAATATTTGAACAATGAAAAAGAACAAATGGATATTCAAAAAAAAAAAAACCTCAGATTCTTACATCATAAAATTAATATCAGGTAGACCATTGACCAAAAGGTAAGAGCTAAGATTATAAATCTTCCAGATGAGAACATAGCTAGTCAAACATTTCTTACAGAGACACTGAAAAAATATAATAACTTATAAAAAATAATAAATTAAATTTCAGAAAAATGAAAAGTGTTTCCTTACTTGAAGTGATTATTGTGGAAATAAAAAGTGCAACGGTCTGAAGATTTGTGTCCACCCATAATTCATATGTTGAAATGCTAACCCTCAAGGTGATGGTTTTAGGAGATAGTTTCTTTGGCAGGTGACTGTGTCATGAAGACACAGCCATCATGATTGAGATTATTGTTCTTATAAAAAAATGACCCCAGAGAGCTAACTAGTCCCTTTTGCCATTTGAAGACACAACTAGAAGATGCTGTCTATAAATTAGAAAGCAAGCCCTCACTAGACACTACCTTTGCCAGTGCCTTCTCAACCTCCAGAACTGTGAGAAATAAATTTCCATTGTTTATAAAGCTACCTTATTTATGATATTTTGTTATAGCAGCCTGAATGTAATAACACAAAAATTAAAACTATAGACTGGAAAAAGATGTTAAAAATATATATATCCCACAGAGATTTGTATCATAAATATATATATATATGTTTTTATATGCACATCTGCATATATAAACATAAAATTAGTCACATGAAGAAAAACAAATAAGTAGAGTAGGAAAATCAGTAAAAAAACTTGAACAGATATTTCACTAAAGAATATATATGAATAGTAAGTAAGCATTGGAAATATATTCAGCATCATTAGTTATTGGGAAAAGCCAAGCTAAAATTACAATTAAGTATAATTTTATACCCAATAGATGGCTAAATTAAAAGAAATTACAATAGCAAATGTTGACAAGGATGTGGAGCAACTTGAACACTTAGAAAATATAGATAGAAATTAAAATGATAGTACTACTTTAAAAAACTATTCGGTAGTTTGTTATCAAAGTAAACATATATCTACTTATAAGAGCTAAAAATTTCACTTCTAAGTATTACCCAAGAAATACGAAATCATTTGTCCATTAAAAAGACTTATATAAGACTATTCATAGTAACTTTATTCATAAGAGTCAGGAATTGGAAACAACTCAAATATTTATTAATAGGTGAGTTGATAAATTTTCATAAGTTCATACAACTGAATACTACCAAAAAAATAAAAAGAAACAAACTATTCATATAGTCAACAGCATGGATGAATATAAAAATATTATATTGTAGAAAATGAGCCAGGAGCAAATAAGTTCACACTGTATGAATCCATTTGTTCAAAATGTTAGAAAGAAAAAATAATCCTTAATAACAGAAAGAAAATCGATAATTTTCAGGGGCTGTTGATCTGTGTTAAAAAAGATTGACTATAAATGGGCACTTAGAGAAATTTTGGGGTAGTAGAAATGTTTTATACCTTAACTTCGAGAATGAATACACAAGTGTATATTTTTTCAAAGTCATTAATTATGCACTTAAAAATAATGCATTTTATTTCTATAAATTATACCTCAATAAAGTTACTTTAAAAAAAGATGGTGACCAAAATCACATTGGAAAAGTAATCAGACAAAACATAGAACTGTTTTCCTAGATCTGTGAAAAATGACGTTGATATTTTAATGGGGATTGCATTGAATCAGTATATTTGGGTAATTAAGGCATTTTAACAACATTGCTTCTGCCAATTCAGCAGCATAATATGTTTTTCTCTCTGTTTATGCCCTAGGCTATTTCATTCCTCAGTGTTGCATAGTTATCCCTGTGGAGTTGTTTTACCTCCTTAGTTAAAGATATTCCTAGGTATTTTATTTTCTTTGTTGCTGTTGTGAAAGATATTGAGTCTTTGATTTGATTCTCAGCTCGAGTGTTGTTGGCGTATATGAATGCTACTGATTTGTGTACATCGATTTTATAACCTGAAACTTTGCTGAATTTGTTTATCAATTCCAGGAGTCGCTTGGCAAAGTCTTTGGGGTTTTCTATATATAAGACAATATTGTCTGCAAAGAGCAATAGTTTGGCTCCTTCTTTCCTCATTTAGATATCCTTGATTTCCTTCTCTTGTCTGATTACTCTGGCTAGCACTTCCAGCACTACGTTGAATAGAAATGGTGATACCAGGTAACCTATATGGTTCTATTTCTAAGCAGGAATGCTTTTAATTTTTCCCTATGTTGTATGATGTTGGCTGTGTATTTGTGATCTATGGCTTTTATAATTTTAAGATAAGTCTCATCTATGCCTATTTTATTAAGCATACTTATCATAAAAGAGTGCTGGATTTTGTCAAATGCTTTTTCTGCATCTATTGAGAGGATCATATGGCCTTTGTTTTCACTTCTACTTATATGGTGAATTACATTTATATATTTGTGTATGTTTAACCATCCTTGCATCCCTGGTATGAAGTCTACTTGGTCATGGTGGATTTTTTTTTTTTTTAATGCACAGCTTAATTCAGTTTGGTAGGATTTTATTGAAAATTTTTGCATCTATATTCATTAGGGATATTGGTCTGTAGTTTTCTTTCTTTGTTGTGTTCTCTCCTAACTTTGGTATCAATATGATATTGATTTCATAAAACGAGTTGGGAAGGATTTCTTCCTTCTCAATGTTATAGAATGGTTTTTCCTGTATAGGAACTATTTCTTTGAAAGTCTGGTAAAATTTTGGTGTGAAACAATCTGGTCCAGGACATTTTTTGTTAGAAGACTTTTTATTGCTGCTTCAATTTCAATACCTGATATTAGTCTGTTCCAGAATTCTATATCTTCTTGATTGAGACTAGGGAGGCTGTGTGTTTCCAAGAATTTTTCCATTTCTTCCACATTTTCAAGTTTATGTGCATACAGATTACTATAGTATTTAGAGATGATACTTTGCATTCCCATGTATCAGTTGTGATTTATCCTTTTTAATTTCTGATTGAGATTATTAGAGTCATTTCTTTTCTGCTTTTGGTTAATCTAGTGAGAGGCCTGTCAATTTTATTTATCTTTTCAAAGAACTAAATTTTTTTTCATTAATCTTCTGTCTAGTTTTTTTGTTATTGATTTCATTTAATTATACTCTGATCTTGGTTATTTATTTTCTTCTACTGGATTGGGGACTGGTTTGCTCTTCCTTTTCCAATTTCTTGAGATGATTCATAAAATTGTGATTTGTGATCCTTCTGTCTTTTAAATATAGTCATTCAGGGCTATGAATTTTACTCTCAGGACTGCTTTAGCTGTATCCAACAAATTTTGGTGACTTGTGTCCACTTTATCATTTACTTTGAAGAATCTTTTGATGTTTGGATCCAGAAAAGACCCCAAATAGCCAAAGCAACCTTAAGCAATAAGGAAAAATCAGAAGGCATCATGTTACCAGACTTCAAGCTATACTACAAGGCTATAGTAACTAAAACAGCATGATACTGGCACAATAACAGACACATAGACCAATGGATCAGAACAGAGAATCCAGATATAAAACCACTCTTATATTGCCAACTTGTGTCTGACAAAGAAGACAAAAACATATAATGGGGAAAACAATCTCTATTCAATAAATGATGCTGGCAAAATTGGATAAACACATGTAGAATACTGAAACAGGATCCGCACCTCTCGCCACTCACAAAAATTGATTAACAGTGGATAACAGACTTAAACCTAAGACAGGAAACTAAAAGAATTCTGAAAAAAAAGTTTGGCAAAACTCCTCTAGATATCAGCCTAGACAACAAATTTATGAGGAAGACCCCAAAAGCAATCACTGCATCAACAAAAATTAACAAATGGGACTTGAATAAATGAAAAAGCTTCTGTACAATGAAGGAAAAAATCAATATATCAAATATACAACCTTAAAAATTGGAGAAAATATTTTCATGCTATATATCTGATAAAGGGCTGATAACCAGGATCTATAAAGAACTCAAACAAATCAGCAAGAAAAAAAATCAAACAACCCTATAAAAAATGGGCCAAAAACATGAACAGAAGCCATGCAAAAGAAGATAGACTAATGGCCAAGAAACATATGAAAAAATGCTCAATGTCTCTAATCATTAGGTAAATGCCAGTCAAAACCACAATGAGATATCACCTAACCCCAGTGAGAATGGCTTTTATCAAAAAGTTCCAAAACAATAGATATTGGCATGGATGTAGAGAGAAGGGAACACTTACACACTGTTAGTTGTGCTGAAAATTAGTACAAACTCTATGGAAAATATTAATATCATGGAGATACTTCAAAGAACTAAAAGTAGAACTACCATTTGATCCAGTAATCCCACTATTGGGTATTTACCCAAAGGAAAAAAAGTTATTTTATCAAAAAGACATTTGCATTAAAATGTTTATTGCAGCACAATTCACAATTGGAAAGATGTGGTATGAACCCAAGTGCCCATCATCACATGAATAGATTAATAAAATGTGGTATATATATACCATGGAATACTACTCGGCCATGAGGAAGGATGACTTAATGCCTTTTACAAGAATATGGATGGAACTAGAGACCATTCTCCTAAGTGAGGTATCTCAAGAATGGAAAAACAAACACCACATGTACTCACTATTAAATTATAATTAATCAATCAACAGCCATGTACACATATGGTAGTAAAACTCAACAGAAACCAAGTAGGTAGGAGAGCATAAGAGGGGATAGATAAATTTATACCTAACAGATATAATGCATGTTACCTTTGTGATGGACACACTTATAACTTTGACTTAAAGTGCACAAAAACTAATCATGTCATTAAAATTTCTTACCCCCATACTATTCTGAAATCAAAATAAATACATAAATAAATAAATTATTAAATACAGGGTGAAAAATCCAAAGACAGTGGTTCTGAATCTTGTACAGCAGAATAAACCAAAGAGTTCATCCAGAAAACAAGTCCTAGACCTTTCCCCCAGATCCCCTAAATCTCTGTTAGCAGGACATGGGCAGCCCAGGTGATGTTGATGTGTAGTCTTAGTTTGAAATTCCTCTTTTAAAATATTTTTTACCTGTCTTTAGCTATTTTTCTAGCAAAATAGAAAATACTTTTTAGCTTTTGTTCGTATCCCTATAATTTTTGTTTTTCCTGTTAGAAGTTTCTGGCTTCTCCAAGTATGTTATTAGAGGATTTTCTGTATGCTTATTGATTTACTCCCAATTTTGTAAAACTTGTGATGTCTTAAGCATAGGTTCTTGGTCTTCTATTCCCATCAGGTTTCTCAACATTGCAAGCCAATTCCATAGTTCTTGTTATTTGTGCCAATGAAGAATGATTGAACTTGTAGTGATTGCACTTTTAAACTTTGAATGTTATCATCAGATTAACGTTATCTATTGTACTAGCAAAAAAAAAAATTAAAAGAAAGGTAATCAGAATGCAAAAAGCTAAACTATTATGGGAACATCTTGAGTAACTATTTGAGAAAAAAAGAACACAACACAAGCATTGTCCAAAAGGCTACTGAAGGATCTGAAGTCACTAAAGAAAAGACAGATACAGAATCGAAAAAGAAAAAAAGGAGGTCAAGAAGGAAGGATAGAATTATTTATACTAATATGTACATGTAAACAATGACTAAATATGTTGTATAGAAATAAAATTTGATTATAAAGAAAAATGGCAATGTTCTGATAATGTTTGCAGAAAATAAGTTTTTAGTAAGTAATGTAATTTAGAATAATCTTAAAAGAATGTTTTCCTGGAATATCACCCCAAACTGTCTTTTTAGTAAAAAAGACATATAGCATTAATTATAGGATGGTTATGTGAGAGATTCGTGTTAATCTGTACATGAAAGAAATTGCACAAATTATTTTTATGACTACCATGATCATTATTGTAACACCCCCAAGATACTTGCATAACTTGGAAAAATAATTCAAATTTTATGTCAATTACAGCAGTCTGAATGAAAGACATTATCACATTAAGAGTCATAGTCCTTTTTCTTTAATGTCAGCAAGGAAAATAGCTCAAATATGCAGTGCACTCACTGATATTTCTGAATTTTCTTTTTTAAAATTCAAATCAACTGTCATTTATTTTATTTTATTTTATTTTATTTTATTTTATTTTATTTTATTTTATTATTTCAGAATACTATGGGGGTACAAACAATTTGATTACATAACTTGCTTTTGTACCATGTCTAACCCTCTGATAATGTGCATTGTACCAGTTAGGAGTGATTTTATCCATCCCTTTTTCCCTCATTCCTCATGCTTGGTTTCCAATGAATGTTATTTTCATATGTGCACACAGGAGTTGGTCATTTAGTTTCAATTTAATGGTGAGTACATGTGGTGTTTGTTTTTCCATTCTTGTGATACTTAGAATTGTCTCTAACTCCATTCAGTATAGTACAAGAGATATTAGTTCACCATTTTTTTTTAGTGGATGAGTATACTGCATGGTATACATATACCACATTTTATTAATCCACTCATGTTTTTATGGACACTTGAGTTGTTTCCACATCTTTGCGATTTTGAACTGTGTTGTTATAAACATTTGAGTACAGGTGTCTTTTTTTTTTTTTATGGAATGTATTTTTTTCCTTTGGGTAAATACTCAGTATTGGGATTGCTGGATCTGAATCCCACAGTTGTGTGTATGTGTGTGTGTGTGTGTGTGTGTGTGTGAGAGAGAGAGAGAGAGAGAGAGAGAGAGAGAGAGAGAGAGAGAGAGAGAGACAGACAGAGAGAGAGAGAGACAGAGAGCCAGAGAGAGAAATGAAGCACACAAACGAAAGAAAAAAACAAAGATAGTCTTTAAAAAACTAAAAATCAAACTCTCTCTCAAAATAAATCTATCAATCAATCTCTAACTCTAACTCACACAAAAACAAAAAAAAACAAACACAAACACAAAAAAACACAAATCATATAATCATAACAAAAAAACCAAAAACACAGT